>OMNN01079650.1:0-18445 GCA_900302755.1 Chromis chromis | reverse complement strand
CTTCTTTGTTGTGGGGGGAGGTGCTGATTGGCCTGGCTGAGGTGTGAACTGTTGGGGCTCTGAGGCTCCTGGAGCCGTCCTTCTGCGACGTGTTGGCAGGGGGGCCTTTGAAGGTCCTGGTACAGAAGGTGGCTCGTAGTCCTCATCGTCATCACTATATCACCAAAATGTGCAAGAAAACAAATACATGCATTCAGTGGCCTAGTTGTGAAATTGTAATACATATAATCAACATAGTAATAAACAGCTGTGCTGGGGAAGTCAACACCCCCACCCACAGACACACAGGTGCACACATACACACACACACACACACACACAATAATGTGAGAAACACACAAAGGACATACAAAATAATTTGTCTACATCTTCAAAAACATATAGCATACATAAGAAATTTGGCACTATATGTTTCTGATTAGACATAGTATCAAATTCCCTATGTCCACTGTAAAAAAAAATATCTCTACATATTAATTTAACTATTGGGCTCTTGTTGACCTGTTGTTAATTAACAGAGTGCAGTAATGCAAAGTTATTGTTAGCTAACCTACCAGTTCTTGCCCGTTAGCTAACGAAGCCTGTTAATACCCATTAATTTACCGGTTAGCTAACAAAACCAGTTCTTACCAGTTAGCTAAAATGACAAGTACTAGTTAGCTAACATAACCAGTACCAGTTAGCAAACATAACCAGTACCAGTTAGCAAACATAACCAGTTCCTATCAGTTAGCTAACATAACCAGTACCAGTTAGCAAACATAACCAGTTCCTATCAGTTAGCTAACATAACCAGTACCAGTTAGCAAACATAACCAGTTCAAATAGGACTTTACTTATAATCAGATATTTTACTATTAATGTAGTCCAGTATTAAGTATGAAAAACATTATTGTATCAGTTTAATCTTTGAAATTATCACTCGTGTGAATTAGCTATGTCCATAGTCCGTAAGTAACAATTCCAAATTACCTACCATATTTTGTCCAAAACAAAAAGGTCCTGTGATAATACTAGCCCTGTACAAATCAGCATCAAGTTGCAAGGAAAGTTTTTTTTGGTTTGTTTTGTTTTTTTCTGAACCTTTCTTCTTTCTCTTTCCTGAACAGAAATATGGAGTTATGGAGTCTACGTTGGCATGTATAGATAAATACTTGGAGAGCATGTCACTCATGTCGTCTACACAGCATTGACCCTCATTCACTGGAATAGCAAAGTTGGATGATGAGATGGATGACATGCATGGCAGCATGTAGTCAGAAACATTTTTGCTGTCTTTCAATAGGGTATAATGTCAGTAAATTCAAGCAAAACACAGACTTAGCCTATCCCATATGAATGAGCTACACAAAACAGATGTGGAGGGGAACTTCTAAATCACGAGGTACCAGGTTATACTAGCATCATGCGAAGAGGTCTTAAGACTAAATATAATATAGCTAGACTAATATGATATTGGAACAAAATATAAGCTTTAATGTTAGTGTAGTGCATTTGAAAAATGAGGACTGTGTTGGTTTGTTCTTTGGACAAAATATCACACATTTAAAGCAACCATCCTGAGCTGTCAAGTCAGAGTGGTGGTGAGTTAGGCGCTGGGGGATGGAGGGTTAGAGCAGCGGAGAAAGAACATTCATTTCAGTCCACATGCACCTCTCACACACTGCATGACAAAATAAACATTGTCTGTGGTGCTTGGGCTCACACCAGCATTCAAGGATAAATGAATCCATCTCTCTCCATCATTCCCATGTCACTCTGCTGTCACATCCATCAGTGCAGCTCCCCTCAGAAGGAGAGGTTTTTACTAACCTTAGACTGGTCACCTCACCCCGTCATTAATGTGATTTTAGTTTGGGTATTAACTGACCAAGGACTTTTGTGAAACAGTTCCAACTGGGAAACTGTTAACCTGAACTACATTTTAATTTAACTTCACATATTGCATAATATATTTTTGTACTCAATATTCAATGGAGAATTTCAATGTCTTGTGGTTCGCCTTGACATCTTGTCAAACTCTGAAAATGTTGTCATGGAAATGTTTTAATTTAAGGGGGTTGGAGAAATCACAGACTTGGACTGAAAGTGAATTAAGATGCTGGGATGACAGACATCTCCAGGACAAGGACAGGGGTTAAAAGGGTGTTGTACATGGTGGGGAGCACAGCTATGCTAACGAAGTAGCTTACATTTAGTGGCAGAACATTTTTATTTAAAGCGAGAGCCAAAATGTAAAGCTGTCAAATGCTAAATTAATAGAATATTATTTACTGGTAGAGCAGTTCCATAGGCATTTATCATTCTAAATAAAAGGTTGCATCCTCTATAGCTCAGCTGCATCATCCAAAAAACAAAACTGTAACAACCATATAAATCTGTAGCATCTATAAATGGCAGCACAATGTATTAGATATTGTTGTTTTTTTAATGTAAATGGGGATAAATCCGTACAATTTACAGACATTATGTACAAGCTGACATGTATGAGGTTGTGTTGTTTAAGCAATCCATATTTTAAAGGTTGTATTGTTGAATCAAATAAGTACATGTAATATAGGAGATGTCAGTCATAGTAATGAAATCACAAAGAATGATCACCAAACTCTGCAGGTACCCTCAGCTCTGTGGAGCTGTTCTGTGTGTTTTAGCTGAATGTTTTTCTTGTATGGCCTATAACCTTGTGGTGTTTTCACATTGTCACAGAAAAACTGCTTTTGCATGTGCCTCTTAATTATTGTTTATGTAACCAAAACTGTCAAGCAATCCCCAGTTTGATACACCAGACCTGAACTGAGACAGCATGTGTTTTGATCATTGAATCATTAATTAAAAAACTCACAATCAGGTAATTTGCATTGTTTGTGTTTGGCTAAAATGTAAAAGGCGGAAATTACTTTTCCTCCTTGTTTGCATGTCAGAAAGCAGAAATTCAAGGCTGAATTATTCTACTGATCTCCTGAAACCTAATTTGACATAATCTTGTTTTTCTTAACAGAATTATTTCAAATATTGCAACATACTTGTCATTCTACTACTACAGTTACAGAGTAGTCTAAATGGAAATGATCAGACTTCCATGTTTGTTTTACTCATCTACAGCACGTTCTCTCTCTTTTTTTTAAGATTTGTTTTTGGCCCTTTTCACCTTTATTAGATAGGACAGTGGATAGAGTCGGAAACGGGAGAGAGTGGGGAAGGACATGCGGTAAATGGCCGAGGTCAGACTCGAACCCGGCACAGCCGCTACGCCTCTGCACGTGGGTCACGTGACATAACCGTTAGGCTATCGGGGTGCCCCATGTTCTCTCTTTTGATCAATGTTTCGACAACAAGTGCTTCTACACTGAGTTCTATATACTTTGAGCTGTGATGGCAGCTGCTGCCTGCTGGTACAGATTTCCCCAGCCTTGTCGCTGTACGTATGATGACCTACTGAATATAAGATAAAGTAAAGATAAAGATAAAGTATACTTTATTGTCATTTGAACAAACAAATGAATTTTGTAGTTTCTCCTACTAAGGAGGAGAGGCCACGCTGGAAGGCCGCGCCGCCTTGTTGCAGAGGGGGGAAAAGATAGGGAAGAGAAACAATGGAGAGGGAAGAGGGGAAAAAAGCCGATCCCCAGAACTAAGCTCCCAAGGAGCACAGGTCTGGGTACCCAAAAAAACCTCGGCAAACATATAGCGTGCAGTTACAAGACATATACAAAGTATCAGAGGGCATTGGTCAGTGTGATGTATCAGTCATGATGTCCTTGGGTGCTGTGTGTGTGTAGGCCCGAGAGTCTCGTGGTTTATATCAACTATTGTTGCCCAAAAAAAACACAGTTCGAGTGAAACTTGCTGCTGTCCATACCTAGGCAAGTGTGTTTCGATGACTCTGTGCAGATATTGAGGATACTTGGAAAGTTGTTGCACTGACTTTTGTGAGTGCAGGGTATCACTACTGACTGCTGCTTGAACTGAAAGGATACAGTAATAATATGTAGATTTGTGTTCATCACTTGTTGTAATGCCCCAAGTGGTGAATAATCAGTCAGTGTACATTTATACAGCCATTACCAAGATAGTGTTTTTATTATTCTCTTTGATAAACTAGGGATCGACTCAGCATCAACTGTTATTTTTAAATCCATACTGGTGCAGGTGGCAGACTAGTAGTTCAGGCCCTGGCGTCTCCTATGGGACGTAGCCCTGAAGCTCCCCAGTCCTGCACAGCCCTCCACCCACACCACGCTCAGGATCCATGGACGTGTAATCATATTTAACAATAGCGCTGGTTTACTTTTCTTTCCACCAGGAGCCGAATGTGAGCGCCCTGTAATTGCTTCCATACTCCCCCTGCACCGACCAAGTGTAAATACGTGAGAATGGCAGGTAGCGCGGGCTCCTCCTATACAAAACACAGGCTCCCACTGTAAACAGGATTTTTTTGTTTGAACCCAATGCACCCTCCACACTCCCTCCTGACACCTAATATATAACGTGTGTGTGTCTGTCTCTCAGGAATGCTTTGAGAGGCTTGATGGATTTTACTCAGATCACAACTCCCTTTGCTAAGAAATAAACAAATATAATTGAATTATGATGCAAGGCACCTATGAATTTTCCAACACACATTGGTCTTTTTTTTTTTTATCAGTCTCAGGGCATGTTGCTGCTCTCTCTGAGGCCTTCAACAACATTAGTTCAGCTGGAAATAGCCGTCTCCTCTTTCCCAGAATTGCTGCCGTGGGTGGATGTTGAAAGCAGTTTTGAAAAATAGCACCTCTCATTTCTTTGTCTTTCCTGAAACAGGACACTGAGCAGGAAAAGTGTCATAGTTAAACAGACTAACTGCCTATGGAACGTGTACACCTCAGTCAGAGCTCAAAATTAACACAGCACTGAGATTTTGTTGTCATTGGACGCTTTCGATTTCCTGTGCAGCTGCATTTTCATTCCAGAAAACCTGCTTTTACCACTCTACACATTGGCAACTCAAGGTGTTTAACGGGTTCGTGTGGCTAAAATCTTTTATAAATATGACAAATCCAGCCCTAAGTCGTGCTAGCGGGAGGCACCAAGGACACAAATACATGTTTTTGAGGGTGGGATGGAAGAGTTGGATTCATGTCTCCGTGAAGAAAACACACTCTCTGTGCTACTCAAGGTTACACACACAAAACGGGAGCCTCTTCATACAAATCCACTGTTAGCTTAACAAGGTCATTCCCAAAATTACCTGAGAGTTATCTCCCACAACCTTCAGTATCTTATTACTCCTGCACAATTACTCGGCTTGAGATTTCATGTGTAATTTGTCATTTTCAGGCATGGGTGAAAAGAATAACAAACTCTATATGAATCGAGATGCATAATTATAACATAATTCAAGAAAATTGCCTCTGATTGCAGGGCACGGCAAAGTGTTTAATCATGTTTACCGGGTCATGCTGGACGAAGCTGGAGGGTAACATTAGAGGTCTAACTCCAAACTGACAAGCCTCTTTCAAGCTCTAAATTACAAGCATGTAAGCCAATGAGGTATTTCTCTAATCAGCAGCTTGGCTACCCACTACATCAACTATTTTCTGAACTTTTGCGAACAATTTCCCTGCAAGTGCAGGGAGCAGTAAAAGGTCAGTGTGGTGCGGTACAGAAGGGCTGCAGAAAAGAAGGTATTACAAGGAGGAGACTTTTTCTCATCGCGTTCTGCTCTTAAATGGATAGTAAACTGCAAAATCCTGTGTGCAATATTAAAGTACCATCAGTGTTATTTGATAAAGCTAAAAAATATATATATATATTACGGCTCGCCCAGACTCTCCAATAATAATGATACAGTTATTCACAATGCATCTTGCAGTAAGCGCTCTCTGATAGGCAATTTTGAGGCGGTAAACACAAAAATTGTTCACAAGATCATCAGTAACCATGTCATTATATCTGAAACTTATCTGCAGTGGTTTCAAATTGTATTTTTGCCAGTGCAAGCAACACAAACCAAATACTACTCTACTGAAGCAGAGCTGCAAACCTTGATAAATCACATACAATTGAAGATCATGCTCCACAGAAGAGGACAAGGAGGTGTGTTTTTTTTGAAGGTCTGTCCTTTTTAAAAGTTACTCAACCAGTCCTCAGCTGGAGTCAAAGCCTTGGGTCTGCTCAGATTTTCAAAATATATTGGTTTGCCAATAGAGACAAGGTCTTTTTCCCTCAAAGTGTCTCAGTCTATAAAACCAGCGATAAAACTTGTGTCACCCTGCCTTGAGGCACTGCAAGCACACAGAGGAGTTCAACTAGACTGCTTTTCAATTAGCGCAAATTCAAAGAAATGCTGTTAATATTTGACACAAAGTCGCATTGAGCATACGCAATGAGGTGGAAAGTACAGGTGCTGAGGTGGGTGGACAGGGGAGAGTTCAGCTTTAAGCATTTGTGTCTTGGCACTAGTCTGCAATTCCAGTAAATTGGTGTGGCATTGGATTGGCACACACTATTGTACAGACCTTCACGGTCCCCAGAAGACGGTTCAAAGAAGACTTTAATGGTTTCCAGAGATCGAGGTTGTCGTTTGTTAAACTGAATTCATTTAACATGTATGATAGACAGTTATGTTCTCTACTGTGATCACTTTTTCATCTAGTACCAGTACATTTAAATTTGACCAATACTTTGATTTATTACCTTTAAATATTAGCATGCTAACTAAGGAAACTAACTTGATAAACATAGTAAACTTTTGGTGCATATTATCATTCTGTCATTTAGCTCAAAGCAGCACTGCGGCTAACTACTCCTAAGTCTGTAGGTTGTGTCTACACATTTCCTGCATACATACTACTGCCGAGCATGCACACTATTGTCCTTTGTAGCATAGTCACAGTATGGATTGTCCCCATGGACACATATTTTGGGCTACATGAAAAAAAAATCCCAGTAACCTCACATAAACCCTAGAAAACCCTCTGACACTGGCCTTAGTCTCGTTTAACTGTAGCCACGATCCTTCAGCAATCTTATCTAACTGTGTTAGGTGTCAAACCTTAACCAGTGTTTATCTGGTAGAATGAAATATGATCTTTTTCAAGCTTTAACTATAAGATTGCCATCCAAAAACGTAATCCAGGGTTTTGCAGAATTGTGTGTTTTTCCAGCATTTTAATTATTAGAATTCTGTCATGATAATTTGAAAATTGCATAGTTGTAGTATTTTGGACACAATAAGGTCTAAATCAAATATTAATCAAGTACTGGTAACTTCAAATCCAACGGTTTGTGGTCTCTTTAACAAACATGCCAATCAATGCTTAATGGCACAGTTCCCCTCAGCCCTGGCTAAGTCTCAGGTTTGCTAAGCCAATATCCTCTAACACCCAAGATCTCTGGCCATGCACAGAGCCGTGGTTTACATCCTACGCCAAGGCCAGTCCAGCCCAGTCTAGCACAGTCCAGCCCAAGGCCAGACTCACTGGGGAATTTCAGCTGAATTCAATTTCACCTCTGGCCTCTGTCGCGGCAGCTTGAGCCGCGGCTACACAAAGGGCCAAGTTTCACATTGAACGTGAGAACCCCCTCATCTCCTGACCCCTATTACCATATGAATGGACCAGAAAATGGAACGGAGAGCAAAGAGAGAGAGAGACAGGAGGGAGCGAGTCGAGGCGAAATGGCTCAGTTCAGAGCACTTTGTTAATTTCTCGCTCGCCAGGAGTAGGAATCTGTCTTTTCATGTCGCTCTTAGACAAACACACATGTACCTAACAGGTCACTTAGAGAGGATACTGTCCTGAAGCTCTGAATTCACACATGCAACCTTACATTAAAGTCCCACTTACCTTTAGGCTGGGCATTCTTGACCAAAAGCTTGTAGCATCAATATTTCCAGTTGTAACTGACAGGAAACTACAGTATAAACTCCAGCACCTCAATCCAAAGATCAGCACCTTTCTGTCTGGTTAAATAGCTTCTGACAGCCAAGTGATGAGGGCACATGGGCACAGATGCCCTGAGCAGAGAGTCCCTGGTTCAATTGCAGGCTGGCTGGACTACTAACTCCCATATTTACTGCCTCTCTGAACTGTTGCTGTCGAATAATGGCATAAAAGACCCAAAAAATTATCTTACTGACTGAGTCATCCCAGCTCCTGAGAGCTTCTTTCTCTTTCGCTACAGGTTTTGTTCCCTCAGTATTTGTCAGCACTTTCCCAGTGTCACACTTCTCTCTTCTGTCATGATGCAACGCCACTGACAAATAAGCAAAGAATATGTAGCCACAGCAACAGAGTTTTCATTTCAGCGTGGTAAAGCATGTTTATCTGCTCTTCTCTTGAATATTGGTTTGATAAAAGGCATAATTATTAAAAGGCCTTTATGATATATTTTATTTAAGATGACAATGCAACCCATTAAACCAACATAAGCTTAACGGTTTGGTTAAATCCATTAAAAACACATTTTCTGGGCCAATAATAGTCTTTTCATTGTTAAACTCCTGACAAAGAAGTTGAAATGTAACTGTTGTTTACTTGGTTATGAATATTTAATGTGATTGAGGATGTTAAAATTTGAAACCTGGGTTATAGGGGATTTTAAATCCATATTATATAGTTATATAGCCTTGGAGCTAAAATCTACTGGGACTTTTTTTGTTGTTTTCACATAACGAGAGATAAAAGATATTGAATACTGGCAGAAAAATATCAATAACACAACAGCTTTCGAAAAAATATTTGGTACTGGCTGTCCAAAAATTCCTATCAGTCAACATTTTTAAAAGGAGGTTTTTCTGTTTATCAGACAGCTTAAATCCACACATAGCATTTTATCGTCAGTATCAGCCGTGTCCTCCTTTAACCCTGCAGCACAGATGGAGGACAGAGGGAGAGGTGAAAGTCAAGGCGTGGGGAGAGCAGGTGTACAGATGAATAAAGGTGGTGGTGGTGGTGGTGGTGGTGGGGGTTAGAGCAGAGGAGCTGTAAGAGGAGACAGCAACAGTCAGCACTGAGTGGAGCTGCAGCCACACCCAGAGAGGAGTGTTCAGCTCACTAACCTCACTTACAGTCACAGTGAGGGCCTAGGCAGAAAAAAGACGAGGTAATTACAATGAATGGATTGTATACGTGTGGAGAACTCGACTAAAATGGGTGTTTATTGTGAGTTTGGGGGTTTTGAAGCTAAGACAAAGGTCTGGAAATAATGCAAAATGCTCAATATATTTAAGTTGTACATCTGACCAAGGTAAGCAGACTATGGTACTTTTAATACATGTCCAGGCTGCATGACGGTGCTGCTCTGCTTTGTCCTTCAGCGTGAGGCCACAGCTCAAGTGTGGCAGCCAGAGAGAGACACTTGATCTATAACTGAGATAAAAAAGATGAGGGACCGACACCGATGGGAACAGCACGTCAACACCGTGAACACACCATATGTTCTTATTATCTCTGATCCGCAAGACAAGACCATCAAGTGCTTCCATTTCCCACCCTGCAGTACCTCCTCTCAACTTTTCTCCTTCATTTCCCCGGCCGAGCACTGCACACAGACATTTCTCATGCTGAACGAGGACATATGCGACACAACGTCTCATCCAGTTAACGATCAAAATGAGCATTTGGAGGCAGCTGGACTGAAATGGGATGCGCCCCAGTTAAAAACCACGACAAGTTTGGAGAAATCATTTTACACGCTCCTTTCAGAAATGAATATTTGGACCGTAAATCCATCCACGGGCATGCAATAAGGGAGCATCTGACTGATGAAGCAATGTATTTTCACTTCAGCTCACATATATCACTGACAAAACCACAAATTTTCTGAAATTGTGAAAAAAAAAAAACCCCTTTTTTCGTAACAAGCTGAGAAATTTCTGGTTTTGCGAAATAATGACGAAATTACAGTCACACCTAAATAAGTTTAAACTCCGGTTTGGAGGTTACACTCAGGTTTTGGTTTGTATTTCACTTTAATGTGAAAAAATTCAGATTACAAATACATGGCACATAAATGAATATGTTTCTTGTGAGCTTTAACTTGTGTTGATTTATATTTTTTACTGTTACAGCTTGCTTATAACTGAAATAAAAGCATAATTTAACAGCAAATAAAGATACCAAATCTGCTATAAGGCTGGGAAGACTATTTTTATGAAACTATAAAACACTTTTGGCGGTTTGCGTAATGCTGACTACGGCCTGGAGGTCACACAGGATGCTGGGAAACAGAAAGGGGTGCAAAATAACAGGAATATCAAGATATTATATGAATATATTCAGCAGTGGATGTTGCCGCTATCTTTTCCTGCTGTTTCATTTCATATGAGGCAAAGTCATTTGGGCAGCCCAGTGAGTGATCAGAGGCAGGGTGAGCAGCCAGACAGAGCCCTGCCTCTCTCTCCCCTTCCTTCCTCCTCCTTGCATCAGAGCCCGTGGTCATTATTGCCCTCCAGACTGCTTTTATCATCTCTATAAATCTCTGCCGGCTCAGACGCGGTGTAATGAGGAGACCTGCGAGGCTGTCAACCTGCGACTCTCACCCCCACTGAGGCACGACGGAGAGGGCTGTGAAAAAAAAGGGTGGAGGGAGGCTGGAGAGAGGCGCGCAGAGATGAAGAAAGAGGGAGAGTTAAAAGAGAGAGGGCAGGAGTGTCGGTTCTACGCGCACACACACACACACACACACACACACACACACACACACACACACACACACAACCTCAACATTATGTTCTGCTTAGAGGCTGGAGTCAGTGGAAGAATAATCATCTTTTAGATAAAGGCTTTCAGCACTAACAGAAACAATCTCTGACACTTTCATATAACTGTCCGTTTTCCAATAACTGCATACATTTCTGCTTTGTTTACAATACGAACAGCAACAACTGAGTACTTAGCGAATCAAAGGAGAAACTAGCGGCTCTAAGATTGACAGGTGATTTCTGAGAAGCGTGGTATCATAAAGTATGACAGCCCGTTTGTACTCAGGAGGAAACCTTTTTGATAAATCACCAGTGAAAACACTTCAACTGGTGATAGTTTTTTTAAAATTGTGAATTCATACACTGAGCAGACTGACTCTGTTTAGTCATCTGTACCCTCGAGTACTTGGTTTGTCTTGGTTTTAAATTATTTGTTCTCTCGAGTCACTGAATTGTGCTAAATTCCTTCCTTTAATGTAACAGCTTGAAGCTTTCCTCTGCCTGTCACTTTCACACAGCTGCTACGGACCGTTTGGCTTTAATACAGTCTCAGTTTGATCCTGGACTGAGATCTGCTTGAAGTTTGGGCTGTGAAAACCCAAACATGTTATCTTCTCTTAAGAATATGATATCATATTAATGATTTCGATTTCAAAGTGTTTTATGATTGTATGACTAGTATGGATGTCAGCTAATAAAAACCTAAGTGCTCCTGTAACACCTGAATGCAGCACGTGAACAACAGAGTATGCCAACCAGACCATAAAAACACAGGCTAAAGATTATACTTAACAATATTACATTGGCAGATAAGAAATTTATATTTAGAGAAACACATTTTCTCTGCCGACACTCACTGGGATCCATAAATTTGACTTAAATATATTCATGTTTAAAATGGCCCTGTGACCTGTCCAGGGTGTCCCCTGCCTTCACCCTGAGTCGGCTGGGATAGACTCCAGCCCCCCCTGCGACCCTACAGAGGATTAAGTGGTGTATAGATGATGGATGGATGGGATGTTTAAAACGCTACATACACATTTATAATTTAGTTTGTTGGTTTTATAATTACATTCATGTCTGCGTACTGCAAAACTGGAATCGCTGCACAAGTACACAGCTTTGGAAGTAATGATTAGCCCACTGTGGCTACTGGTTTCTGTCTCTTCCTTTGCAGATCTTAATGTTGCTATACTGTGTTTTCCTCTTCGGGTTGTGTCAGCTGTTTTGCTGATTCCAAGCTGGTTAGCGATGACTCTCTCACTGGATCTCTCTTCTCCTCATCTCACACTTCTCTTCTTTTAGTCAGTGTTGAGTGATAATTTAGTTTGGATTATCTGTTGACTTTACATGCACAGTTTACACACAAAATAATGTGGACTAGAAATGTCTGCAGCCATCTAGTGTGAATTTTAATCTATTTTCTGTTTTAATCCGTCATATTTTAAAACATCATTTATTGGATTGGATTATTTCAAGACTATTTTTTATGTCTTTTAAAAAATTTTGTATTTATTGAAGCGATAAAATTCTTACAAAATGATCCGTGTTGATTGTGTTGTGTAGACTTTTAGAAGCAAGGAAAGGGTCACATAGTCAGAAAACGTACTCACAGTGTTCAGTTAGTAGCTTCAGTTAGCTAACACTGGCCTTTATAAGCTACTGGCCACACCAGACCAACAAACTGGAGCAGCAAAAACCTCTACTGAGTGTTTTTATTTTTGATTAATTCCACATCTCATTTTTTAGAAAATTGTTTAGTTTTTTGTTGATGTGTTGTTGTTTCCTAGAGATATAGGTTAGCTAAGCAGCTGCTCAGAGACCTTTGTATTAATAACTTATTAATATTGGCATTACTATAGTTTAGAAGCCAACTAATTATTGGTCTGGATCGGATCCATTTTTATTTTATTTTTATTTTTTTTAACAAATTCAATACAATCAAATCAATTCTTTTAAAATGTTCTGCTCTGGCTCTGATGCAGCTGCCTCTCTCTGTGTTCTCCAGTAATATCCTGCCCACAGCAAGTCACCAACATGAGTCCATCAACACTGAAGAATAAATGCAGAAAAGTTCTCTTTTACTGAACATAATAAACATATTAGAACATAAATAAACAAAGGCATTTCAGCAAAGTGTTGTGTTGGAGTTGAAGATTTTTACCACAAATATAAATTAGTTTCAAATCCCACTGATTCCTAACATACCAGCTAACCCCTGTTATCTATTATATTTGTTTTTATTTACATTGTTTGCACTTTACACTGCAACCTTGCAGTAAATATAATGGAAACTGTTCTATTTACATTTACATTTATTATTTTTGGTGCTTTTTACTGCAGCAGTGTAACAGATAATACCATCCAATCCATTTAACATTCATGGGGCCTTTTCTTGTTTTTAGTTTCATTCATTTGCACATTTTAATTTTAAATTTAGAAACATATTACCTGTTTTAGTATTGCACTGTTTTGTAATTTTTTGTTTGTACCCTTTTTTAAATAAACTTTTTACAATGGACACAGTATAAACTCAAGTGTATAATGTAGGTGGAGGTGGAGAGGTGTCCGTGGGCTCTTAGCTTGACCCTAAAGATTGTAATTTTAAATTCCAATTGATTCTTTTTTTTATCCTGCTATGTGCATAGGCCCTTTTCATCTAGTCTCACTTGGCGTACAAAAACAAATCCAGTCGAGTTATGTGTTGTGGTGAGGTGTGATAATAATCTGTGTTCCTAAAAACCTCCCTCACCAGTCAAAATCCCTTTAAACATGTACTCAGCCTGACCTTGTATACCACGAATGGGTCTTTTTTTTTTTTTTCTTGGAAGCGCACATCCACAGCAGCTGGTTGGTAAAAACTGCTTGAGGGAAAAGTAACAAACAGCTCCTGAGAGACAGACCAGCGCTGACCTCAGTGACAAGTGATGTGTTTTTTGTCTGCGTGTCAGAAAGACAGAGATGGAGCGTGTACGCCAGCTAAACTCTTCTACCTCTCTGCTCAGAGTGCTGTTTCTGATGTCAGACGGAAGAAGCTTGCGTCTCTGCTGACGCCTGTGCAGCCCCGTAAAGCAAACACGCTTTCTGACAGCTGATACATAGTATGGACTTTGACCCACGCTGAACCTGACAACAACAGCCCCCGTCATCCAGCGTCGTCCTCGGTCCGGTCTGATGCCCTCCCACACTGTCAGGAGCCCGTCTCCAAACCACCCACACTCGGTTATGTAAGGGGATAATCCTGTGCAGTCATTAAAATGATGCATGGCGCTGGAGGTGTAGAAGCACATAACTATTTGATGCCTATGGTGAAATCAGTGCATTAATGTTTGATAATCATAATACCTCGCAGCAGATTAGACCCTCCTTACGTTGGCCAAAAAAAATAAAAAATCCTCTTCTCACTCAACCCTCTGCAACCTGGGCTGTATCGAAACTAAAGAGATATTTGAAGAGCTGCAGCTCCTCTGACACTTTAATGACCCCTTGCTTTTCCAGACTCCCTGGCTCTTTCTCAGACATCTCAATCACCTTCCTCTCTGGTTGAAAAAAAACCCTCATTTCACATGAACACTCGCTGTGTGCCTCCTCCAACAGAAACAAAAAGGCAGCCTCTCCATCATCCGGCAAACCATAAGCTTGCCTTTATCTTCCCTCCCTCATTAAACTCTGAATAACTCAGCAGAGAGGCAGAAAGATGAGAGAGAAAAGTGATTGAATTCTGCTGGAGGAATAAAAAGCCCCTTGAGGTTGCCATTTTGAATGTGTGCCATGTTGAACAGGCTGGATCCAGAGATGCCCGAGACAACGGAGCAGGGAAGAATAGTCTATAGACAGAGCTCCAGGCCCGGCTGACCCACTGTAGATAATGTACCATGGATGTTGTGTCATTGTACTGAGAGGCTGGAGTCATGATGATGACCCATCACGACCCCAGAGGGAGGCGGAGGAAGGAGCTGTGAAAGGAAGGTCAGAGAGAAATCGTGGCTCCAAACTTGATGTCTCTATTCACAAGCTGCACTGGCAACCTGGTCGCACTGAATGCAGCCCAATTATTTCAATACACCAGCAATCCTGGGAAGGGGAAGACCGGAGAAAAGGGGACACGAGAAAAGAAAAATGAGTTTGACATTCAGGCAGGCGGGCTGAGGGAGGTAACAAGTTCACGGCCCTTTCAGAAAACATGGCCGCCTGCTGTGTGATGGATCACGGAGCCTCAGATGGGCCATCGGGGGTGGGACACGGGGAGGAACGCATGGGAACCCAGTCTCCCAGGAAGAAGGGAGTCATCCTGCTAGTTAAATAAATGAACTCCTGATGCTCCGATGTAAGCTGCTTCCACAGCCTCCCTGAGTTGCCCCATATGGAGCCACAGTGCTGCTGTTAGGGTATGACCAGGCCGATGCTTTTGACGCCACAAAAATGCACTTATTGCATTTCATGTATCTAAAATATAGATGTCAAAATAGGGATAAGAAAAAATCCTGACAGACTGACAGACCCTGAATGCCGCATTTCCCATAAAGCAACTCAATAGGACCTTTTATTAAGCCTCGGCACTCGTCTTTCAAACATGTGACGCATGTTTTGAAAAGCTCCAGAGCCTCAGAAAACACCGGTACATGAGGCGTATTAACCATGACGACTAAATTGATGCATGCGTGTGAAATCTGTGGAGTGCCCATTGTTTAGGTTGAAAAAAATCACAATTCTCCACAAAGGCAGTCACGAATGTTTTACAATAGTATATATTATTTTAGAAAATGTATCAAACTGGAAACAGTATGATGATGGGAAAGGTGCCGTTTGTAGTGAGGGACCTGCAAAGAATTATCAGCTGAATCTCTGAGCTTTATACTAAATTTCAGCTCATTGTTTAACTGCCTGCCTCCAGTCTATTGTTTTGGCTCACTCTCACTGATCTCATCACATCATTTCTGCTGGCAAAGACACAGTTAAACACTATCTGGCGAACACAGTGGAGAGTTTAGCGGCTAAAAAAGCAAGATATCGCTTTCAGGAACTGGGGGAGACCAAAGACAGAGCTAAAAGACTGAACGTTAGCTTGCCAGGTGGCCGAAACATAACAGAAAATGCTAATGAGGCTTTGTAACTGCTGAATGTGAAACTGTTGCAGCAGATCTGCGTCGTCATTCTGTTACATTACATTTAGTAGTAGCTCTGTTAATGAAATTATACGTTTTTATCAAACTACTGTTTCCTCAATCATGAAGGATTTTTGACACACAAAATGCATTTCAATATAACAGAGTATGCAGATGAACATGTGTTATTACTAAGTGGTATTAATATGTTATTAATTGTTGAAGAACTTTGTAGATTAACAAAACTGTTAGAAAAATCTTATTAAAATGTGGCTCCGTGCTTTAAAAATCATCAGTTCATCAGAAGCAAGGGCCATTTTACCCTCAAACCATCGGAATATTTAATAAATAATGAAATGTGCTTCAAGTCGCATAGGAAACAAAGCTTTTTCACGTCAAGGAGAGCTTGGCAGTAAGAGTAGAGGTACATTAATAAGAGTGGAAACACTGAAACTGTTAGAGATAGTTTGGTGAATATGAACAGAACTCCCACTGAAACCATCCCAAGCATGAGGATGGAGCAGAGGGGTCAGCTACAGTATGTGTGGTAAGACTGAGATGACGGCAACAGTCACTGTAAACATATGAAAGTAGTGTTTATCACTGAGAGGAAGAGGGTGGGGGTGCATTTAATCCTGACAAAACCTGAATTTGTTCTATCTCCAGAAATGATCAAATAAATCTGACTAGTTAGCAAACACACATTTTGAGAATATAATTTACTTAAGTATATATATTTATTATATCATATTTGTAGCTTTGCTTTTGGGCTACAAAATGTCCTCATATTTTGTAGATAAAAGAATTAATCCAAATAATTGTATTTGATTAAACTAAATTCAATCTAAAAAATAACAATTAGCAGATTCATCCATGATAAACCTAAGTGGTATTAGCAGCTTCAGCACTGTTCTGTCCAGTAGAAGAAAACCTGACACAGAAAGCCATCGACACACAGCAAATAGATGGAATACTAACAATTACTACTACTAATAATAATAATGATAATAACAATAGGTTGTAAATACAAGTCTCTCTCCCCTCTTTTATACAGCCGTAGTATATGTGTTGTGCTCCACTTCCACAGCTCAGGAATAATAAACGTGTCAACAACAAAGTCTCCTGGGAGGCCACTGCTGACACTTGGTTGTCAGTGGCAATGCATGCTGGGATAGCTAATGGGACAGGCCCTCGGGGGTGCCGAGGACCGAGGACAGCTGCAGACAGGTGAGCTGCCTGACAGCTCTCATAATAAATAATAATCAATAATAGCCTTATGGTGGACTCAGAACGACAAACTGATTTCAGCTGTAAAAACGAACCACAGTGATATTATTATTATTATTATTATTATTATTATTATTATTAATGAAAAATGTTCAATCGGCTCCAGTGTTCACGATGAAGCCAAGTCATCATCATTTAAGTAGAATAAATGTAATAATGGGACAGACTTAGCTACATTTTTTTTAAATAAATTGTCCAAAAATGGGAATTTTGCAGTCAAAAATACAATCACAACAACCACACCCTACATGATGAACACTTTGTTTTAAACCTCATGCATCACAACTAGAAAAAAACACGTTGAAAGAAGTTCTGTCAGTACAGCTTCATAAAACATGAACATGAATCCCATCTTTGTATCTCCACCGCAGCCCAGCCACATGTCAGTGAGAGTGAGCACCCAGCCTCCAGCACGGCTCTGTGATTTCTCCCTTATCGTAACCACGTGGCCACGTTCGTCGAGTTTGTCCTCCCTCAACACGTGTACGCATGTGAAACATCTGAGCTGATCAACTAAAACAGCTCCCATATGCGGCGCTGAACGGAGCAGCTGGAGTTTCAGTACTTTCACTGCGGTGTGGCTGACACCGGCTGGATGGTGCTGAGAGGAGACGCTGTACAGCCTGTCAGTCAGTCTTGTTAACGCAACTGCCCACGAGTACTACACACTATGTTTGAAACTCAGAAAACCAGCACATGTATAAAAAATAATAAAAGCACTGAATGTACACTAAAGTAAGCAGGAGTTTTCAAGCACAAAGAGCAAGTAAAGGAAAAGAGTTGTGGAGTGTTTCCTGGGCACTGACCTGGACAGCATAGCAAACACAACGCCGGTCAGCCTCTCATCTTGCTTCTCTCCTCACGTTTCACACTCCAGCTCCCTCCTGACTGCCTTTTGAAGTTGGTCTCTCCGCTCTTTCTGAGGTAAAAAAAAGTCGTTGGCAGAGGAGGGAGTGAGGGAGAGGAAGAGGAAGATGGGGGTGAAGTCTTCTCTCATGCCTTTTCTCCCTCCTCCTCTTCTTCTTCTTCTTCTTATTTTCTTTACTTCCCCCTTGTTGCATTTTGCACTAGCTAAAATTCAGCACCTCCTCCTGCTCTTCCATAGCAAAAAATCTCTCCACACACTCACTACTGACAGAGGAGGGAAGAATAACATTGCGAGAGAGAGAGAGAGAGAGAGAGAGAGAGAGAGAGAGAGAGAGAGAGAGAGAGAGCAGCAACAAAAGTGTGCTCAGTCACCTCGTCTCCCTCCTGTTCAAATTTAGAGGCTGGATTTCAGGCTGCAAGGCGAACTCTACTGGGCATGCCCACAACCGAGAGGCACACTTTGTAACACTCACTTCCTCTCTTGTTCTTGCCTTCCCCCCCC
>OMNN01079643.1:0-21514 GCA_900302755.1 Chromis chromis | reverse complement strand
TGTGAGGCGCTAAAATCTAAAAATTGAGCCGCTGCATGGATGTTGGGGTCCAATTAATGACAAATATACTTCGGGGGGAGGGAGCGGGGGCAGGGGGGACACCAAAATTTAATCACTTGTTCCTTGGCCCATTATCAACATTTATAATTTATAATAATCTAACCTTTATTGATCCCCTTGGGGAAATTCTTTCTCTGCATTTGACCCATCCTATTCAAAGTTAACCTTAACTATACATACTAGGAGCAGTGGGCTGCCACGGTGCAGCACACAGGGAGCAGTCAGGGGTTAAGGGCCTTGCTCAAGGGCCCACAGTGGTGGTGATGGGGACAAGCGGTCGCTCTCACTTTCCCACCTCAACCTCTTGCCAGTCCCGGGACTCGAACTGGCAACCCACCGGTTACAAGTTCGCTTCACAAACCACTAGACCACCACTGCCCCTTACTATAGTTTTAATTATTACTTATGTGAGATTTTGACTACTTTTCTTAACCTCTTAAAAAACTTTATATGTGGTTCTTACCTGTAAGTGCCGACGAGAGTGGAGATGTCACCAGGTGTGCTGTTCTGGTTAACGTCCAATAGAAATCCAATATTCAGCTACAAGAAAGAAACAAAAGGAGGATTTCAGATTTCTTCTACTTTTATATATTCCTAAATGTTTACATTCCCCCCCTTTACTGTAGTGTTTTTGTTACTTCACCCTTACCATTTTTTTGTGTCCACATTAAACAAAAACACTTTACATGAAGAAGCAAAATCCAGCTTAAAACTGCTGTTCTGTCTGTTTCTGTGTGGAATTAGGACATTTCAACAGATTCTTTTGCAATATTCACTTTCAAAAACAAGTGAATTGAATGAAAATAAAGCAAGCATCTGGAGAACAGAAAGTACAAACACACCAGCTTTGACCTTTGACCTCTTGACTATAGGAAATTAGAAGCGGAGGACTAATATTAGCAGGCTGTGGACGGTATTCAGTTTTTTCCAGGCAATAACTCCTCATAATTTTGGTTTTTGATCCTGTATTGTTTCACTCTCGTGCAACCAAAAGTTTCACATTTGTGCTCTCAACATCCCAACATCATCATGAAATCTGGTTCAGATATTTACGTCCCCCTCAAGAGTGATTATAATCTTATTAGTGATCCCCGGAACTCTCATGTGGAGGCACTATCCTGTCAAAATTTTGATTTGTTATTTCTTAATCAATTCCTGCAATATTAATGATATTTCCATACAATTTAGCTGTGTAATTGTGAATGCTAACACACTACAATAACATCCTGATAAACACATTTACCTACTAAACATCTGGTGTCAGAATAGTTTAGTATACTCTTGATGTTGTGTGTGATTGACTGAGGCCTACCTGGGCTTTGGCTGGAAGGAGGAAGCTGGTGACGCTGCAGTCGACACCCACCGTTGTCGTGTTCACTTCCTGTATGACGTCACAACTGACCACGTTGTCCTGCTGCATACAAAGATACACAGACTTGTTGTGGTTATTGTGTTCAGTAAGGTATTTGTGTTGTTGAAGTTATAATCTTTAAGAGTTTTAGTGGCAGTCAGCGTCAGTTCAGACAGAATCCAGGAGATGTGTTGCTGCTGTATCTCAGATTTTGTTCAAGTTATTTGTTATTCGCGACCCAGAAGTGATATTTCTCAAGCTTTAAAATGGCTTCCCAGTTAAGGGTTAGGGTTAGGATGACATTACAAAAATTCCCAAGTCTGAAAGCGTATAAAAATACACAAGATCCCGTCAAAATAGTTGCAGAATGTAGCTTTGGGTCCCAAAAAACAAACTGAATCTGAGACAGTGCAACAGCATCTTGATCTGAGTTGACCCATTTACACTCTGAATCCAACTTTTCTGTGCTGGATTCAGATTGCAGTCACACAAATTAGGGATTCACATGATATAATGCAGAATGTTACTGCAGTGACAGAATAATTTTATCTAGTTTATCTCTCAACTTTCACTCCTCTACATCCATCAGAGCTGAATTAAATTATTTCTAGTGCAAAGGTTCAACAGGCAGAACGCTCCGATTCTGATTCTGTCTACAAAACAACTTTTGATTTCTTTGTCAGTAGATCAGTTTTAAAGGTCCCTTTCATTAACAAGTTAATGAAAGTCTCACGTGTCCCCTCAGTGTGAATTTCAATCTTCAGCTCAAAATACTGCACAGATATTTTATTCTACAATTTCTGTATAATCTCTGGTTTTAGCCCTGTTCTAAATGGGCTGTTTCAGTAGCTTTGAATCCAGCTGAGCTGCTGCTGTCCAAACCTCTTTCTACGTCAACTCTGGGTGTGTACCAATATCCATATTACCATACCATATAGTACACCACAAAATGATTTATGAAGCCCTAATACATAGTATCTAAAATGCAGTATTCCAAAAATACCAGGACGTCCTACTACATCTGGTCTGACTTTGCAGTTTGAAAGCCAGCATGCTTTTCTGGTTATTCTGACCAACAATCCACTGCACAGTTATTTCACATATGTTGTCTCATGCAAATAGAAACAAGCTTGAGTTGTCTGTGAAGGTTCTCCGTCATCCACGTCATGGTTATCCTCGTAGTTTCAATTGTAGCATCTGGACTTGCTTGATTTTGTCGAATTTTTCAGTTTTACATTCTCTACCCAGGAAGAATAGAACCAAATCTTACCTGGCCAAAAAGGGCCCTAACGAACCCCATTGTGAGAGAGAAGGACCTAACGACTCGCATAATGAGGCGAGGGGAAACACACACCCAGCAGACAAAAGGTTCAATGGCTCCTGAATCTGGAACTCCTAACCAGTCAGTTTAGAACTGATGAAGCCTCTTGGATGAGAGGTGGAACGTCTTCGACAAACTCAAGCAAGTCAGATGCTATGATTGAAACCGATTTCACAGACAGATGACAGCTCATTTCACAATACAGACTGCAACAGTCAACACTTGAGGTTCAAAATAAAGATGAAGTAGTGTGTCCCAATTGTATGCATACTACATCAAACAGTACGTAGTTAGAGTAAAAAGGAAAAGTATGCAATTCACGAGAAGCCAAGAGGAGGAGGAGAAAGCCGGGAGCTTATTATTGTCACATCACAACAGGCTGCAAACCTGAACAGTTTATTCATAAATGCACGTTCTGATGTCAGGAGAAAGGAAAGAAACTTGATGGTGTTTTTTCTCATATTTAGTTGGTCTTGATAAATGATTCTAAAAAAAGGTTAAAAGTTTCACATAACCTTCTCAGCAAAGCTCCTTTTATTGTGTGCTGCTATTGGGTTGAAAACTACTACTGCTACTGCTACCACATCAAGGTTGCTCATATCATAATGGATGTTTGGTTGCACTGTCAACAGCCAGCTGCTCCTCTGTTGTATTTCTTTCCCTTTTTTAAGCTAATTTTTTGTCAGTTTTTGTCATTATTTAACAGTGAACAGCAAAAAGGCAGAGAGGGGGAATGACATGCAACACTGGTCCCCAGCTGGAATCACATTGGAAACTCTGTAATACTATAACACACTTGTTGGTACCGCCACTAACTTCAGGTTTCACCAAATCCACCAGGACTGAAAACTTAAGTATTCTATCTTTAAATCCCATCCGATCAGCATGACTCACGTTCTGCAGCACTTTAATGTAGTGGATGTTGTTGGGGAATCGCAGCGTCACTTTCGGCAGGAAGGCGTCGTCTCCAGAGTTCAGCACCGAGGCTTTCAACATGATGGTCTGTCCAGAACCCAGAGCAAAGTATTTCTGCTGACTGATGACAAACAAGACACACAACAGCATCAGTGGTGTTCCAGTAAGAACAAACATCTTACATTACATCGCTAACAACAGTGTCAGGATTAACTTTTTGGGAAAAAAAATAGCTAGACTCTGTACAGAAAGTGTAGCTCACTAGTTGGAATCTTAAATATAGAGATCAGTGGAGGTTCTCATGTCTTCTAAACTGGAAAATTCAGATTTTTTGTTGCATTTTTGGGGAATTTCTAATTTTTTGCAGCACCTCTGACTAATTACCACACTGTGTTGCATTAATTTATTCTGTACACAAACAAAAATGCAAAAACAAAGCAAAATTTGCTGTTTTGTTAGGTGTATTTTTAGACTTTTTACAGACAGTAAAGCTGTAATTATGCAAAGTTAAACTAACTGTATTCCAACTCCAGCTCCATACTCAAACACTGAAATCAACTTCTAATCTCATTCTCACCCAAAAAAAAGCAAATTAATATATTAACATTCACAAAAACTGTCAAACTTTTGCTTCAGTTTGCAGAGCAGTGTATATCTGTGTTGCATTTTTGTCAAATAACCAGCGGCGACGACAGTAACAACACCAGCTGTTTAGAACAAAGATAAAAGCGAAGATGCTGACTAATGATGTTGTAAATAATTCCTCCTGAATTAGTCAGCAGCTAATTAGCATCATGTGTTGTGAGGGGAACAACAATTGTGTTATTTTTAGAGCGCAGCATGGATTATGTTGCACATAAAACACAACTGAAGAGAAGGCATCGCTGCTACGACCTGTGTGTGAGACTCAAACTAAGTTAATAAAATACAATACTGCTGTTGTTTCAGTCTGTTCCTTTATGTTTCTTTCTTTGTCACGCACAAAGAACTTTTTTAATGTGTGTGTGTTCTTACTATGGCAGCACTAGTTCAGTTGACAGCTGCAGGTTGGTCGAACAGTTCACCAGAGAGCAGGAACGAGCGAACCAAGTCTGTAAGAGCGAAACAAGCAGAGGATTAATGGCACCAGTGATAATAAATGAACTCAGTGGTCATAATCTTCTCATCCGTGACTTTACAAACAGCTCCTGCGACCTCCAACCCCTGACCTCAGCGTTACAGACGATTAATAATAATGTCCTGATGACTAACTCCAGCTGTGAATTCCTACTTGTTAACTTTTCCTGCCCTGTTTTTTATGAGTCGGGGGGACGTGGGGTGGACGCACAGGAGCAGGATGTCAGCTAATGTGCTGCAGATGAGGCGTCGCAGCTGTAAACACATGTGGATTAGCAGGGAGGCATTATCGGCGGCTGCTGGAAGGCCGACATCAGATTAGCTGTTTTGTTTCCCTTACACTCAAGGAAACTGACGAGTTAACTAATAGTTAATTATTTTCAAAAACTTTTCTAGATAACCCTCTGAACCTAAAAACCGCCTGGTGGGTTTTGAAAAGGCATGTAACCTTTTAAAAATTGCCAAAATTACACCATTTATCAGAGCCATGATTGTAAAACAGAAAGAATTGTTGGAATTTGTTAAAAAATCTAGATAGTTCACCAAAAGCACTTCATTCTGCATATGTCATTTAAGAAATTGACAAAAATTAACTGTTTGCTCTAACCAGATTCTGTAAAAAACTAAAAATTCTGCACTTCTCAGTGCAACCAGGAAGTGATGATTGATTAAGCTGCAAAAAAACAAACAGGTGACAAAAAGTCAGAGAGTTTTCAGCTGAACAGCAGGCTGTGTTTTCACGGAGCTGTCGCGAGACATAGAATTAAGAATTTAGAATTACATAAAAAATGTAGGTAGTAAAATATCTCCACCTTTCTTTGAAGAAATGTAACTTTCTTTTTTTTAATATTTATGAAATTATACCTGTGTTATACAGCACAAACAACATTTTTCAGTTCTGTCTACTTGTAGTCATGGTTGTAATGTTTCCACAGAGGTGCAGGACTTTATACTAGAGTGAAAAATGAGCCCACAGTGAGTAAAAAACATGACAGGAGCGAATAAAAAAAAACGCCCATAAACTGCTTGGGGTTCAGAGGGTTAATACTTATAATAAACTTGGAGTCAGGAAGGAGTTTACAAAGTTTGGATCTGTGATCTGTGCATCAATTATAGTAACTAGCCTCTGTATTTATTATTTATATTATGACCCTCGCAATGTCATAGATGGACTCATCCATATCTAAATCCATTATGCCATGTACAATGTATTTATGACACCTTTATTATATCTTTATTTTTAGGCTTATTGTACTTTTTGTAATCCTTGTCCCACATCTTCCATAACTAATCTGTATTGAGCTGCTGTAACATGTAAATTTCCCCAGTGAGGGATCAATAAAGTTTATCTTATCTTATCTTTTCTTAAAAACTCCTCCTATCTTCCTGCATATTCTTTGTATTAACTGCTGGCTCTAAACTTAAAGCTGCATTTACATTACAACAGAAAAAACCTTGTGGACTGCTGCTTATATTGTGTAGATGATGCATTACACCAGCTGGTACCTGGTTGGTGATGGTGTTGTGGTGTCCTGCACTCTGCTGCAGGATCGGCTTTAACGGAGGGAAGGTTTTGGAAGAACCTCTGTGGATGTTTGTGTCCTTGAGACTGTAGGAAACCTCAAACTGAACCGGAGTAAAAATGTCCCTCACATCTTTCTGTAGGAGGAACAAACAGAGGAGGAATAAACTTTGTTAGTTTCACTTTTACACACATTTGTTGTATTTTTTTTTTGCATTTGTGTGAGTGTATTACCCTTTGATAAGCCAGATGCGTTTTACAAATCAGGTGGCCCTGTTTTGCTCTCAGATGCCCCTTTGTGCTATTGGAGGATCCATTACCGTGGAAATAAAAGCGATGAGGGAAGATCGGTTTATGGAGGAGGTCAGCCGTCAAATTATATTGAAGGTCTGAGGAGGACAGATGAGAAAAACTTTCTTAAACATCAGTCAGTTGTTCACTCTTGTGTACAATATTTAGAACAGCTGTTGTTCAATTACAGCTTGGCACCAATAACTGGGCACCGCTGCAGGCCAGTAAAGCTTCTGATTTCTCCAAAGGTCGACGCCGTATACAAGTGAGAGAGATAATCTGCACTTTAAGACAGTTTTGGAGTCTCTCAAAAAACAAAAACAAAAGCAAAAAAGAATAAGTAATGAATTAAACAGTATTATTTATTGATCCGATGTGCGCTGCATGTCTGCTTACTTAGTTTACTACCTACAGAAAACAACTGCACCCGTTTGTGTGGTTATAGATTGTTTTAAAAAGTCTATTTCATGACCAGCACATCCACTAAGTGATATTTATACATTGTGTAGATGCAATCAGAGTTTAGGGAATGTTAGCAGCTCTGTCCTGATTATTCTCCAGGCAAACACAATAGTCCTCATCGGAAAAGCCTTTTCTTTTGTATGTTCAAATGGAAAACAAGCCGTGCAGGTTTTGTTATTGCAAAATAATAGTCTGATCTATCTACAGCACTCGGACCATCTACCTCTAGGCTGCAATACAATAAAATATTGTTTCTTTATGTCTTCTTCATGGATAATTTTGCAGGTGAATATACTGAGCTTTGGCCTGCATATGTTAGCTTTAGCCTCAGTCTTTTAGCACAATATCTTATCTATGTATGTAGACAAAAATGCACATGTAAAACGATTTAGCCGAAAACAAAAGTCGGTCAGAGCCAGACTTGTTGTTTTAAATCAAACATTCATTGAATCTGCCACCGTTGTCATTGTACACTGTTTGTGAGCTCTTCAAGAACATTAGGCTAAAACTGTTACTACAAATGGGGGCAGACAACATTAAACTTAAACATAATCATGAACAGACAGGAGCCCACGTCTTAGATTCTCCACAGCAGGATCTCAGTACCTATAGGACCTCTGAACCGCCTGGACTTCACACTGAAGCAAATGGTCACATTGAGGCAGACGGTCGGGGTCTTGTGATCGTGACACAGCGACACCCGCTGGTCAATCTGCTCAGGCAGAGTCAGATACGCCTTCACCTGAATCACCGGACGGGTCCTGGAGCACAATGAGAGAAAATATTAAAGCACGAGACTTCAGTACAGTTAAAACAGCAGATGGATTTATCATTTGCAATCACGAAATATAGAAATCTTATGTTCAGCAGATGTGGGAAAACTTTTAGTCATCATATTGTTTGATGTCCTGCTTCTGTTGTGCTATAAATACAGTAATGAAGCTTCCTTCCTCTAAACCTGTAAGAAAGGAGACAGAACGAAATTTCAACAGGAAGCTTCAGAGTAAACTTACCTGAGAACCACAGCCGAATCCGAGAGGAACGCTCCAACCGCCACATCTGCAGAGACAATTTAACCTGGTTGAGAACAGATCTGGTGAGAACAAAAATGTACAATCTGGCATGCGCTGAATATCGTTTACCCTGGTAACCGTTATCATCGATGTCAATGCCAGAGCTCAGAGACTGGCCGAACATCCGGAGGTCACGACCCAGAGTAGATCCAGTAATCCTCTGAAACACACACCAGATGCAATATTACAGTAACTAGTAAGTACTATTACCCAAGTACAGTGCTTAAATAGATATTTAAGCAAGCTGTATTTTATGAGAGTACTTTATTTCATAGAACTTTGTACAAAAGTCTACATATAAATATGTAAAATTACGAAGCAGAAGTAACTGATTAGTAAGTCTTCATGCAAAACTACCAAACATTTTGCTGTTTTGTGGTGCTTCCTCATCAAAATTATCAGTAATTTTGAGATTTGGACTGTTGATCAGAGAAAATAGGGCACGTACATGTGTCACCTTCACACTCCGGGTATAGAAAATTACCAGCTGAATACATTCTCTCGATAATACTCACATACTTTTAATTTATTAACTTTTTAAAGCTTTACTTTTACTTGTAACAGAGTATTTTTAGTGTTTAAAGACAAAATAGTGCATTTGTCTTGTTTTGATCTGTCCTGTGAGTGCATTTTGTTGCTTTACCTTTAACTCTATGCTACTTTGCTCTATACTTAAAATAACACTATTATTTTATTATTATTCTATTGATTCATTTTCTCTCCCTTTTAAAGACTAGTAAGAAATCAAATGAGGTTGATCCTTCTTGTTATAGTTGTTATCACAGTGAACCTTTTTAACTATGTGCATTTACGTATCCTGAAATATGGTCAGATCTTCAGCTAAGTAGTGAACAAACACAATGTATTTTACGATCACAGGTGTGATTATTGTCCATACTGAAGAAATCATTTTAAAATTAAGTGTACAGTGACGTTTAATGAGTGCCTTAACAAAGATTTTAATTGTTTGCAAACTATACCTGTGACTTAGATGAAGACCAGATTACACTTCATGATTAATTAATTCAGAAAAACAGGTAATTAAATGCTTTTCCTTGCTGCTATTTTAGATTATTACTGCTTTTATGTCATATTCAGGCCTTCTGTATCAGTGTAGATGATGTACCTGCGATGGAGTCGGTGAAATGCCCTCCTTCCTGCCGTTGTAGATGTAGACGGCTCCTCTGAGGTCATCTTCCTGTGGGGCACCAACCGCCACATCTGCAGACACACACATAGTGTTTTTAGTTCTACATTTTGGAGAACTCGTCACAAACCTCAACCTTCAACCACCTAAATGATTTCCTTCCTTCCAGATTGTCACTAGTTCATGTTTAAATGAAGCTTTTAGAGAACTTGAAACTTGTGGCAGAACATATTAAGTAATCCCTAAACGCATAGGATCATATATCATGTTTTGTGGATTTCTATGTTGACACTCAAACACTTTCCCTCACATATTTCGATATTCATATGACAGGTGAATTTAAAGGAATAGTTTCTGGGAGGACATTTAGTATTTGTTTGCTGAAAATCAGATGAGAAGATTGGTGTCTATTCAATGTTAAGCTGCAACCAGGAGTTAGCTTAGCTTAGCTTAAACACAGGAGGAAACTGCTATCCTCTCACTGGTAACCTATCCCTAAACCCTAAAGCTCATTGTGTAAGACTATCTATTTTACTCCAAAGTAAAAACAAATTAAAAGTTTGATGGAGCAGTGACCTCCCGGAAATAGTTACTGACTATTTCCATAAATGTATGTAAAGATACTAGGCATAACATGGCAAATAGTGAGTTTTTAGACATGTTGAAAGTGGATTTAGTTAATTTTTGGACAAAGCTGGGCCTGTTTCCAGTCTTTATGCTAAGCTAAACCAGCATCTCTTGTGTCATCAAGTTTCTCATTTATCTTTCAGCAAGAATAACAATTATGTATATATATATTTATATCAGTCGGCTGTATTTTGTCTGTGAATTTGGAGGCTTTATGTACATTTAACAAGCAATGCTAGTGACTCTGTGTGGCGGTACAGCAGTGCTTTAATGCTAATTTCACTGTCTTAG
Source organism: Chromis chromis (assembly GCA_900302755.1). Classification (NCBI taxonomy): domain Eukaryota; kingdom Metazoa; phylum Chordata; class Actinopteri; family Pomacentridae; genus Chromis; species Chromis chromis. The sequence continues at coordinate 11,338 of OMNN01079643.1, read as the reverse complement.
TTTAATGTTATATTGCTATATATCAAACACAAAGTACAGCTGAGTATAATGAGAAAAGACTTATCAAATTAGCAGTTTGATCTGATGATATATGGAAAGTTAAGGGGTCCTTTAAGTTAGTATAATTAATCCTCAGGTGGACATGAACGTCAACAAACAAAGTTAATTTCAATCCATCCGAAAGTTGCTGAGAACATTTAGCTAAAATCTCCAATGTCAAACGTAGATCAACAAAGTCATATAGATTAATTCAGAAACCATAGAATTCTCTAAAACAATTCCTGGCAATCCATCAAATCATCTAAAGTATTTCAAGTAAGACTAAAGTGGTGGAATGTTAGTGACATGGCTCTAATTAAAACAGAATCCAAGCAATTAGAAAATTAAAAGACATTCTGTTGTGTGTGAGGTCAAACTTTTCTGTGGGCGGGTAAAGTTTGTTTTGGTGAACTTGCAATGCTGCTGGAAAATATTCAGCAGGATGAAAGTATTCAAGATAAGTGCATAAACATGAGAAAAAACCAGCATGGTCCTTTAATATTTAACCTGAGCTCTTTGATCATGTGAAGGTCTTTTTTCTTTTTAAACTAAGTGTGAGTTACTGGACCACACACAGTCATGAATCCATCCCTTGAGAGGACATTACACTGACTTACATTAATCTCCCGAACACTCACCTTCACTATAACCACTACTTTCCTAACTTTAACCCTTAACCAAGTCTTCATACTAAAATTTAGTTTTGCTTTTTGCCCCCTAAAAGTCAAACAAGTCCACACATGTGACTGTCAACACAAGTATGTCCCCACAACATGAGTAACACAACTTCACACAAACACGGCCTTTTATCTCTCGGCGGCAGATTAGAGGGCATGTTCGGCTACACAGCAGCAACAGTTTGTCATTACCGTTTAATGAACTTAATAACACACTCCACCCCTCACACACACATGGTGAGGTGGTTATGTGTATGTGTATGAGAAGGGCGTTGTGTTAAAGTCGTGTTCTATGTTTCTTGGTTATCAGGATGTCACAACTGCTGCTGGTGCTGCTGCTGGTGGGTTGTGGCCACTTGGTGCTAAAATACACTATATGATGTGTTTTTGGTTGTTTACCACAGGAGCAGTGATGTTGTAGTACTTCATAGTACTGTGTTGAGGCAGAAGGTCTGTGCAAGAAGCAAAAAAAAAAGCAGAAAACCTCCCTAATTACCACTACTAAGATGCCCTGGAGCAAAGGAGTGCACCACAGCTGCTCAACTGGAGCTGGAAAACCTGAAGATGTACTACTACTGCTACTACTACAAACATAACTACTATGACGACTAATGAAGAAGCAGTGGAGCAAGTACTATTAGTAGCAGCAGTATCAGAAATATTAGTAGCAGCAGAAACCTCAGTAGTTTTAACAGCAGTAATAGCTATTAGTAATATCAAAAGGAGAAGTAGTATTTATAGTACTAGTAGTAGTTAGCAGTGGTATCCAAAAAAATAGTAGTACTGTGTATGCTTAAACTTGTTTGACCCTAATATAAACTGGTAGGTGAGGTTGTGGAGGTGTAGTCTTTACCGGGGTAACCGTCGTCATCCAGGTCTCCCAGGTCGGCGATGGTTTCACCAAACCGGGCGGCGTAGGCGTCGCTGCCGCTGAGCTGAAACTCCGCCTCCTGCAGCTTCGCCTGAGATAGTTTGTAAGGAAACAGACAAAACAAGCTTCATGTTGACGTGTCTTCTTCAAAAAGCACAGGTGTAGTGCTGCCATTTAGCTCACTGAGTTAAGGCGATACCACATGGGGGTCAGTCCCTTAGCAGCGGACATGAGTTTGAGTCCGGCTCAAGACCATTTACTGCATGTCACTCTCCTCTCTCTGTCTACCCCCAATTTCACTCTGTCTCTATCAATAAAAGGAAAAAACTCTCCCCAAAAAATATTAATTAAAAAAAAAAGGACACGTGAAAATAATAAAACAACGAGGGCTGCATTCCATTTAGGTTTTCAGGGTCCTGCTCTTGTGCATGTTAGCTAACTGTCACGGCTCACTGGGTCACTTAAATATAACAACTTTTTGCAATATCTATGATTTTCTTGTAATCACAAGAGAAAAAGTCAAAAGAAACTGTTTGAAATGCTGCAATTAGCAAAGCCTGCAAATGAGGATGTACATGATGCAAACGGTGTCGGCGGTTTCACACATTCATGACGCCCTCCTTGTGTGAAAAGTACACTTTTGATGGTGCCATGCGATAACGCTCCATGTTTTAAATTGATCACACAGCTGTAGCTTGGCTTTAATAAAATTAGCTTGCAATTGCTTAGCCTCTTTTTTGAGAGTCTTGTTAATGGACACTGCTGTTCCACAAAAGCTAAGCTTCCATATCAATGTAAAGCAAATCTTTGCTGAATACACTGAAAATTAGCAAATAAAGCAGCAAATTAATGTACATTTCCATCCACTACAAGTATGCAAATATTAGGAGTCGAGTGCATTGAGATAAACAGGTTGGGACGCTAATTCTCCAGTTGCTTTGCTTAAAACTTTTGCAAGAAGAGTTCCCGTTTAACCACAAACAATGGAAAACCATGTGAAAAACAAAAATATAACATTTAAGTTTGCTTCATGTATTAATTTGATCACATCGGGGTCCCCTCATTACTCAAAATCTGTTATTTAAATTTTTTTTATCAGAAGTTGTACTATTTACTGATACGATGAGTATATAGCGCAGTATGCAATTAGTACATCATATGAAAGTGGGACACTTTAATATTCAGTGTGTGTGTTGGAGTGGTTGTGTGTTTACCTGTCCCTGGTTGATGTAAACATGAACTCTTCCTTCCTCTCTGGCGACGCCTGTTGCCATGGGAGCGCCGACCAACAGGTCTGACAAACCGTCTGCGTTCAGGTCCACAACACAAACACTGGAGCCGAAGTAGGATCCCAGCTACACAAAGACACACATGCTAAGTGTTCTATTGTTTTCAATGGAGGATGCTAGAAGACGCTAATGCTAAGTGGCCTCTTACCTCTTTTCCGGACACTTCAGAGACGACTCGCAGCATGTTGCTGTCTACAGCAAAGACGAAGACCTGCACACACATACAGACTTGAACCATCACGGCTACACAGCACAACAAACAATATCAGCAAACTCAATAACAACTCAGTTTTTATCAGTGAGGATGAAGTGAACTGGATTGTCGATGCAAACAGAAACATCCAGACTCTCAGTGACAGGTATTCAGGTCCTACCTTGCCCTTCTGGTTGTACTGCGGAGCTCCACCCACAACCTCCACGCTCACAGGACTCAAGAAATGACCAGCTCCGACAGAGTAACCTGAAAAGCAGCAGGACACACTGTCAGACTTTTGCAGTGTTTACTCAAATACTCCAATTAAGTACAATCTGGATGCACTACAGAAACAAACTACTTTTTACTCCACTATTTCACAGCTGTAGTTAATATTATAAGTTTTATACAACACATTGTTCACGATTAAACCAGCAATTTTCAACTTCTCACATGTGACCTCTTTGTCTAGTTGGGGTTTGTCATGTTTCAGATGTCTAAAAGTTGTTACTAGTTCTGCCAATTGGACATTTTCTCTCTTTGTTTCCCTAAAATATTTATTTGAGGTGTAAAGAGGTCGAATTGTCTAAGTTTTCACAACAAAAATTAATAAACTTTTATCTTCATACTTTCAATACATTTACCCAGTAATAATTCTGTACTTTTGACTAAACCTTTACTTGCACAATGCAGCTGTTTTTATATGACTGGGTTCCACTTTTGTGTTGTGCATGAGGATGTACATGATTGTAGATATGCAGTCAGCCCAATGCTTACACAATCCCTCTGACCGCAGGTGACAGCAACACCCCAACAAAAGCAGCGAAGAAGAAAAGCGCTTCCTAGAAAAATCGACTTTGCAGATGTTTTGTGAGGAAGGAAATGCATCAGTGCAGCCATCCTGCTCCATTCTCTAGCTGCATGCCTGTGCAAACTGCCAACCTGAAAGCTACGCTGCTGCCAGCGTTTCTAAAGCCCACCCAGCATCCACCTCCTGGCTCTGAGTGCATCTTCCTCTTTGGAGGGGGAAGTTAGTATCATCGCTCCCAACTCTCTGCTGAGTTGAGCTCCATGTTTATTTGTGGGGGAGTGATGAAGTCAGAGCCCAGAAGCCAAACATTTATGCTGTTCTGCATTTACAGCGTGTGTTTTTCCATGTGAGTTGGCCAACTTAAATCTTGTTTGTTTAAAAGAAAACTCCAGAGTGCACCTCTTAGTAGGGTTTTGACTGCTGGTCTTTAGCATATAAAAGAGAATTAAAGTAAAGCTGTGTTGGTTCTGACTCTACACTTTGGAACTAAACCTCTAAACTTGATGACAATGAGTCTAAAACAACAACATCTTCATGCACTGATCCTAAATCTTTCTTTTTTCAGCAAGGTTTGTGCCTTTGAGTGTTGCAAGTTGGATTCACAAACTCTCTTACCTCCAATAACTTACTAAGCCTAATGAATGTCACCTTGTTTCAAAACAACAAGGTGTCTACCAAGAAGCAGGCTGACACGTAAATCACCATGGAATTTTGCACAGATTAAACGAAACAAGATATATTAGATATATGAGGAGGATTTTGTTATCTTTGGAAATATCCAGGGTAGCTGTTTGCTCCAGTTTCTAATTCTCCAAGCTAAGCTAACCTGCTCCTTACTGCATCTTCACATATCAACCGACCCAATTGAATTAATCAGCGTCTTTATCTTCTCTCATGTCCATTATTATAACCGTACAGTATAAAAACTCCATTTAGAGATAGTATATCAATCTAAAAAAGGGCAAAACAATATATGAGGAAGAGAAATTATAGTGTGACCAGAAATGGGTAGAGCTTGGGTTCTGGTTAAAGCTGCAGTCAGGGTTTGACATGCTGTACGTGTGGTTGAAGTAAATTTCGAAGCACCTGATTTGAATCTTAGAGCGAGCATTTGTACTTATGTGTGGGAACTTCAGGGTGTGAAAAAGCTAGAGAAAGATGACCACAGCTTTTAAATGTGTTAAAACTAAAACCGTTACTTCCTGTTATTTTGTGTTGATCGGTTGAACTGCTGCTCACACATGTAAGCATGTATACACACTCGTGCCTGAAGACAAAACTATACATGGGAAACTCCATTTCTATAACTGAACAGGCAACATTTCTCAGTATGAGATGGCGCCACTGTCTGATCCTCAGCTTATTAGCTTTTTACTATCATCAGTGTTTGTGCATCTTTTTTTGTCACTGTAAGGGCAGTAAAGATGTTATCGTCCAACAACGGTGAAAACAAGCAACACCTTCAGCTCTAGAACATCACACCTTTCTGCCAGGCTTCCTTTTCAGCACTGAGAGGTGATGCACCGTGTCAAAGTGAACTGATATAACCCCGTCATTGTGCTTTTGTTTTTCTGCACTAAAATCATCTCTTAAATGTCATTTAGTTGTGTTTTTTAAAACCGGGATGGAAATAAACCTGATTCATACTCATGTTAACCAGTAAACAGAGTTTTTACATGCAGAACTCCTGCAGGTTAAACTGAAGAATTTTCAAGTCTGTTTTAATGCCACTTGAAACTTTATTTGTCTAGTATTTTTCATTAAGATAAGTGCAGTTCAGAGTAATTGACTGGCAAACTGATAAGACAATTCAAATGGCATCAATAGAACAATTAGACTAATGCATGTAGGACATAAGACAGAACTCACATATGAGGACGCAAATGCACACATTCATGTTTCCTGACAAACGTTCTTGTCAATGGTTTCACCCTGTTTCACTGATCTAGAGGAGATAGTAGCATCCAGAGAAATGGAGCAATATACCAGCAAAGGGAGTGAAGCAAAAGACTGCTAATAAGTAAACATTCATGTAAAAATTGCTGAATTAAAAATACTTAAATTCAGATTTGCAAATGCTCTATGCAGTGCAGTTTTCCAGAAGGCCACAGAGGACACATCCTCCTCAATAGAACATATACAAAAACGCCTGCATTTTGTGTTTTCCTACATCAATAAAGACTTTTCCACCATATATTGATGCAGACGAGTCACAAATTGGTGTATAAAGATTCACCAGAATGCAGAAGGTGAAGTGTTTGACACATAACTTTTCACTTGATGTGTCCTCCATAGTATCCATATGAAACATGTGCCCATGAGCTCAAAACAGTGTGTTTGGGTGCGAAACACTTGACTGTAAACACAAATTCTGTTTGTTTAAAAGAATGGTCCTCAGGGAACCTTCAAGTTTCTGCAAAAACTCAACACCTGTTCTTTTTATGAGACAATGAGCTTTGCAAATACTGTAGCTATTAGTTGAAACTGTAAATGAAAAAAAATACTAAACCACATCCTGAAACACAAACCACTGTCACAACATAGTAGATTCTGAGGAAGAGTATATACTCTATAGATGTATGGTGTCACACACAAACATTTTAACTCTCATAACTGCCCACAAAAGGAAAAAGAAAGCGTTTAAGACTAAATTCAGGACTTGTTATTACCATCTGCAGACCCTGTACATAACAAGACAAAGAGTGAGGAAGGACAAAGTGTCTCAGTGTGGTAGGATGAAAGGAAACCGCTCAACTGCAGCTGTATCTAAAATTATTCCATGCAAAATCAGATACTACACTGAAACGGAGATAAAGAGTCCACAATAAGCCGTAAGAAACCACAGCCATTGAAGTCATGCAAGCACAGTCTATTGATGTTTCACACGACAACATGGCAGCAGACATTTACCACGATAATATCTTCATTTCAGAAGCTCACTGTGCTCGTTTTTTCTTGTATTGATCCGCAATGCAACATTTAAAACTGATCCTGTGACTTAATGTTTGTGAATATATCCACATCCTACAGATTTTACTGAAAAATAGCCCTGCTTTCCTTTTCAAAAATGACTGGCAATGAAAGATTCCCATGATATCAGTTTCATTAAAGCCTTTTTGAGACATGCACCTTTTTAGCAAACAAGACTCTCAACTTAAAGTCTTGTCGAATCTTTGCTTTATAAAGAAGCAGAAGTCTTCTTAAATGTATTCAGAGATTTACTTCATTCAGTCAATGCATCATGTGATAGGACAGAGAAAACTCTTTTTTCCTTCAATATCTGTCTTAAATAGTAATATTACTCCCTTTTGCTAATCAGGTGCCAAATATCGCACTAGCACGTTTGCTTCACCAGAAATTCAACACTCCTCTGATGCAGAAAATGACCAATAAACAGCAGAATTAGCCTCATATCCAGGTATCTCCAGATGTGAGGCAGCAATGGCCCTTGCAAACACCCTAATAGCAGTACATTGGTACTAGCAACAGTATTATTAGTAGTATAGTTCAGCAGCAGGTGTATTAGTTACCCAGGTAGCTTCCAAAACTGACGGCTGAACTCTCATCATCCAGGTACACCGACATCCCTCTGCTAGACGTGTTATAGACCAGAACCGAACCCGTCCAATAAGACGTCCCTGGTGCCCCCATGATGATCAGGTCCTGAGAAAAAAGGAATGTTATAATGTGATCTCTATTACAGTTCTGTTCAATCTACAAGAGGACAGGTATGAGCAGGAACCAGAAAAAAAGCAGATGGCTTCCATCAGCATGTGCTACTGAACGGATTACAATCAGTCTGCTGGTGGAAGACAAACAAGGTTTTAACAAAGCTTGTTGCCTGTGTGTTACTGACCTCAGTCAGGAAGTTGGAAATTCCTGCCTGACATGATCCATAATCCTCACCAAACTTCCTCTGGTGGTCTGAAAGAGACGGACAGGCGTGTTGAAAGATGGCGAACAAACCATCAAGAACACAAAATCCAAATGTTTTCCGTCTGATGCTGAACAGCTGTTGGTTTCACACACTTGGCTGTCTTTGACATGACATTCACTGACTTAATGTATTCCCTTTGCCTCTTACCATGTCCTAAATCTGATTCTAATCTGGACCACAAAACCAAGTCTTAACCCTCAAACTGCCCTTCACACATTTCAAAAATGTGCACAACAAAACTGCAGAGTGGTGTCACAAACATTTGTACAGTAACACATTGCATTGTTTGAAGCTACTATAATCATAAGAGACTAATCTGACATTGCTTTATTGACATATTTTATGGTCCTTAAGTTATAAAATCAGGACAAAAACAAATAAAGAAAGAAAGCAATAAACAAGAAAAGTGAGAGAAACAATGAGAAAGGCGTCTGTGGGAACAATAAACCTGCTCCGTCGTGGCTTTATGGAGCTTTTTAGTGAGTTTCTGCTCATTGTTTAGGTGCCATTAATCAACTTTACAACTCTGGATCACTTTCACTGCTCTCATAGCGTCCTTGTCAGCCACAGCAGGATGTAAAGCTCTAAAAATGCTCTGTATACACGGTTAGTGACGAGTGGGTGAACACAGACGAGCAGCTAAAGAACCAGACCAAAAACAGAGCTGGACAGAAGCTCAACTCTACTCTAATAGACATGAAACTGTTTGCTACCAAAGGTGATGAACTGGGGCGTCCAAATGGGCAAAAACTAATAAAACACATTAAAAGCTTTTTTTTTTGAATGGATGAACTGATGAGCTCCAAAGCATCACAAGATTATACAGTTTATCCTTTTGTATTTCAGGGTTGAGATGAGATCACATTACCCCCTTAAAAGTGGACATAAAACAGCAAAATTATGGCGGTTATGTAAGGTGTTGTCGTCTGAAACAATTAAACATTAAATTATACTCAATTTATGGTTGCTTCTAACTTATGCTTTTCGCTGTGGCTCATCACCATATTGCTGCAACATCACTGGGTTGGTGGGAAGTCAAATGAATGCAGCTGCAGTTGAGCAAAACATTGTGTTTGATACTTAAGGTGTGATAGAAATATGCATCCATGGGTCATTTATTTTAATAAATCTCCAACAGAGTTAGATATCTTAGTAGTTGTACTTTGTGCAATGAAAATAAAGTTGAATCTAATCTAATATCATGTAGTTAGGAATAAAGTGGGTGCTGCTGCATTCTAGAAAAATGAAAGTGTGTGTGTGTGTACCTCTGTAGCAGGGGATGATGGGTTGGACATTTCCCAGGTCGCTGCCGTAACGATAACAGACGCCGTTGGGCAGCTTGTTGTTCTGACTGTCTTTCTTTGAGTAGAAGACGTTCTTCCAGCGATGTGCACACGCCTGAACACACACACAATACAACACACAAACAGCAAACATGTGACGTGGATTCATTATTAAGTCACAGTGTCGCTATTCCCATGACCCGTGTCACTATGTGTGTGTGTGTGTGTGTGTGTGTGCGTGTCTGTGTGTATTTGTGAAGTATTGTCAGCCATGTATATTATTTCTTTCATTAACTGTGCAATCAGACAGTTGGTGCTGTAAATACTTTCTCGATCACATCACTGTCTGTTGAAGAAAAGCCTTTAGGGTTTTTTCAGTGTGTCTCTCTATTATGTAAATGTTCAATAATGACTTTATTCAGACGTGACAGTGCTGTTATTGATACAGCTACAGACTTGGACACAGTTATGGGAAATGTTACTTGGAGGCTTTGTCACTGACCGATTTGTTGTTGACTTTGTCTTGATCAAAGCTTGTTTTGTCACTTTTATTGTGACTTTTATGCACAACTACGAGGCATGTTCAGATATGAAAATAAAAAATGAAATTGCTGGATATGGATAATAAAGTGACGTAAATGATAATAAAATTTGCATTTCACAGAGGGCAAGCCTAGTCTTTACTGTCTACCATTAGTCATCGTCATAAACATGGAGGAAGTGTGCATTACCAGGACGTGTCCTCCATTGTCTCCAGGTTGTCTGGACAGACTGACTCCCAGCCACTGGTGATCACTCTCTGCTTCACACGTCTTCCCACACGCCAACACATCTGCACACACATACAAACTGTTCACACTTTTGGCACAACAGACATATATAGTTATAAGCATAAAAATGTTCACTGATGCTCTTCATCTTTCAATCTAACTTTGTTGTGTATTGCTGGACTGATGCTGCAGAAAAGACTTAACACACCAGCGTGCATGGGGTGGCAGCGTCGGTGCTCAGAAGTGATGTTGCAGCGGAAAACAGCACCAGGAGATTGAACCGACGGACTGTGGGACGAGTTTGCAACTGGAGCTCCAACCACCAACCTAAGACAGAGAGAGGGAGAGGCAGTTAAAACAGGATCTTTATTTCGGTCTGAATGGCATCTGTGTGTGAAGCCTCAAAGAGCTTCTCTCATTGGCAAGAATTGGCTAATTGGCGCACACACACAAATACACACAGTCACACTGTGTGAAGACGGCAGCTTACAGAGCATTACTATGGTAAAGAGGTAGATCTAAATTTACTGATTTCTGCAGCTCTAAAAGGACAGCAGCCTATATTTTTTACCATTTGAATGTCAATAAGGAGATTAATTGTCAAGATTATTAAAACCCAGAAATAAACTAGGCAATAAAATGTAGTTCAGCCTCTTAAAAGACAGACAGATCAATAGACAATCAGTAGTAAATCAAGGATGATCAAAAGAAGATTAATAATTAACATAATTAAGAGAATATCAGTATGAAGGATCGAAAATACTAGTAGATCAATATAGGATTAGAGTTGATCAATAGAGAATCAATGGCAGATCAACAAAGGATCAACGTAGATCAATAGAATGGTTGAATATCAGCTGATCAATAGCAGATCAAGAGATTATTATTAGCTGAAGAGTGGAGAGTGGATTCAGCAGAGGACTTCAATAGGATTAACAAAGTATACATTCATACCAGCTGTGAGATTTGTGCCGATGCAGCAAGACTGAGTATCCAAACATGGAGGAGGAAGGACCGCTGAACTCTAGACTGTGATGCTGATCCAGACTGTATCCTGCAGCAGGATGGACCAGAACCAGAACCAGAACCAGGCTGCAGAGCAAACCCACACTGACCGCTGAGGGGCCCATGATGGAGGACAAACTGCAGGAAAACAGAGAGATGATAATGAACAATAAATAACTATCAATACACTTATGAGATCCAATGAGATGTCTCCATCTTTACACACTCATATATTCAAATTATCTTCAAACACAGAACTTTATTTAAAACTCTAATGGACATCACAATCTAAATATACTGAACTTGTCAATCTGAGAAGTAGAATACAGTCGTGTATTTCTAATTGAAGAAATATTGCTTTCATCAAGAAACATGTTTAAATATTTCACTCCCTGTCGCAATGATAAAGAACTACAAGATGATACAGAAAAAAATAAATAAATAAATAATACAGACAGACAGA
>OMNN01079642.1:0-10881 GCA_900302755.1 Chromis chromis | reverse complement strand
CACACTGTGGGCCCTTGAGCAAGGCCCTTAACCCCTGACTGCTCCCCGGGCGCTGCACCGCGGCAGCCCACTGCTCCTAGTATGTATAGTTAAGGTTAACTTTGAATAGGATGAATGCAGAGAAGGAAGGAACCCAAGAGGATCAATGAAGGTTAGATTATTATTATTAACCGAGAGCTAATAAAGCGCTAACCAAGAGCTAACTGAGCGCTAACCGAGAGCTGACAGAGAGCTAACCGAGAACTAACTGAGAGCTAACAAAGCGCTAACCTAAAGCTAACAGAGATCTAACCAAGAGCTAACAGAGAGAGTGCTAACCGAGAGCTAATAGAGCGCTAACCAAGAGCTAACCGAGAACTACCAGAGCACTAACAGAGCTAGCTCTCTTTTAACTGACAGCTAACAGAGAGCTAACAGAACGCTAACCTAAAGCTAACCGAGAGCAAACAGAGCGCTAACAGAGTGCTAACCGAGAGCTAACTGAGAGCTAACAGAGCGCTAATCGAGAGCTAACTGAGAGCTAACAGAGCGCTAATAGAGAGCTAACTGAGAGCTAACAGAGAGCTAACCGAGAGCTAACTGAGAGTTAACAGAGCGCTAACCGAGAGCTAACTGGGAGCTAATAGAACGCTAACCAAAAGCTAACAGAGAGATAACCGAGAGCTAACAGAGCTAGCTCTCTGTTAACTGACAGCTAACAGAGACCTAACAGAACGCTAACCTAAAGTTAACCGAGAGCTAACTGAGTGCTAACACGGGGCAGTGGTGGCCTAGTGGTTTGTGAAGTGAAAAAAAAAAACCAAACCTGCTGTGATGCCTGTGTGTGTGTGTGTGTGTCATTGCGTTACTCAATGTGTGTGTGTTGCGCAGAAGTAAAGAATTAAAATCCACATAGAGGATTTTGTTGAGGCGTTCTCTGACCTGAGAGGACATCTGGAGCACCAGGAGGATCTTCAGGCTCTTCATGTGAACGCTGCGGTCCAGCAGCTCTACGGCCTTGTCCAGGTCGTCCTGAGTGGTCAACGGGATCACCAACTGGGACAGGAAGGGAAGGGTAGAGGAAGGGCAGATATCAGCCTCTGTAACATTCAACATGTGCTGTTGTTCAGTCAGCTCCGTACCTCGTTGTTGGTGTAGTGAAGGTCCATCGTCTGGCCGAAAGCCACTTTAGCTTTGGCCCTCAGGTCTTCCAGCTTGACGGGTCGAGGGAACTGCAAGATCCTGCAGAGAAGAAGAGTCAGAAGGTCAGAAGGTCACAGCTGCTGGTCTGGACCACAGACATGAATGAACCTGAACCAAAGCTCACCTCTTCTCCCCTTTGAACTCGAACTTCACTCTCACATCGTTCTGTTGGAAGGAGACTCAAGTTCAGCAACAAAACACCAAAACGAAAGCTTCTAGAAGATTCTGAGTGTCGAGGTTTTACCTGATTCTTGGGCGAGGAGGCTTTGGGTTTGCCCAGGTCCGGCAGGAACATGGCAGGACGGCTGGAGCGGTGCAGTTCGGCCAGGTCCTGCATGATCGAGTTCAGCGCCTCCTGCTCATCTGGAGTTTAAACATGAAGGTTAGTCTGACTTCTGGGGTTCAGTTTGTCTTCTTATTGTGAAAATAGTCTTGTTTTTATCAGACAGCTAATTATAGGAGATGTTTTTACCTGGAGATGACAATCCATGTCCAGGTAGAAACATCTCCTATAATTATCTGTCTGATAAAAAAGCAACGCTACACTGAAGCCCTGCTGTGAGGCAAACACGTCACAGAACCTGTTGGATAAAGCAGAAACATACGTACCCATCATCATGGCACGGCGATTGACCCAGGAGGCCAGGAAAGAGGACTCTCCCATCAAAGGGATTCCTTTCTCCTGCAGCAGAAGCAGAAAGACAACATGAATCCTGACATGCAGCCGACTGGGACACGAGTTCAAGAAGCTTCCAGAAGTTTCCAAAAGTGTGCCGAGTTGTGAGGCTGGTGTCGTTATAGGGTCAGGGTTTAGGGGTCAGGGGTCAGGGTCAGGGTTAGGGTCCTGCAGGACAGCAGACGGTGGACTGTTTTGGCTTTCTACAGTCTGATATGGTGATTGCTTTGTCACGGCAGACCCTACGGTGGTCCAGAAGGGTCAACGCAACTGCAAAAGCCACAACGGAAGAACAGGGTTTGTTTCTGGGGGACTGTATTTTCTGACGAACTATTTTGATGACAGGAGAGTTTAATGAGACGTCAGTAAAACGCTGATGATGATTGTGATTAATGTGTTTTACTGACGTCTCATTAAACTCTCCTGTCATCAAAATAGTGCGTCAGAAAATACAGTCCCCCAGAAACAAACCCTGTTCTTCCGTTGTGGCCTTTGCATTTGACCCTTCTGGGCCACCATACAGACCAACCAGCTGAGCACACGACGTCACAATGTCCAGAACAAAGACGTCTGAATTAGTTGTTTAAACTGAGCTGTTTAGTTGACAGTAAACATCTATAGCAGGTAGAAGGACTGATGTGACGCTGGAGGGGGGTTTATTAGTTTGTATCTGTCAGGTGTTTAAGTCGACTCTCCTGACTTGACCCTTCCAGCCTCAGTCAGTTATACTGCAGGGCGTTTCTCACACGTTATCTGACCTGTTAATATATAACATCAGTCAGGTTTCACTACAGCGTGACGTTAAATTAGGTCTTCTGTGGTGGTGGATTAAATCTACCATCAGAAAACTGCAGTGTCACAAGTAGAAGATGTCAAATGGAGCCAATCAGAGCAGTAGGATGTTAAATAAGTGCATTATTATGATGTTTTAAGCACCAAACTCTTGTTCTACATGTAAACTCTGGACCTCCAGAGTGATTTATAGCTGCAGCAACAACATAGTGAAAAACATAGTGATGTGTAGGAGACTTCCTGACGAGCTGTCACTGTCCTGGTGTGATGTGAGCCTCAGCAGAGTGAACCAACCACAGCCAGTCTTTACATTTAAACCAAGATGGCTTCTGCTGATTAGGAGTCTATTGGGGATCGATGATGGGAGTTATTGATACCCACTGATCTGTTTGTGATGTTAGCAGGTAGTGTTTTCCATTCAGATACCGTCCCTTCTGTGCTGGCTGGCTACATAGCTAAAGTTGCTACCAACAACACTGGCAGCATGATGGCCTCCTCTGCTGGCTAATTAGCTAGCTTTAAATTAACTTGCTAGCGTTAGCGGAGTAGCCCCTGCAAGCTAACAACTGTTGCTAGCCCCGTTTGGCGTTGGAGACGGTGCCTAAATGTGCCGAATGGACGAGCTGTCGTCTGGAAATGTGAACTAAAACACACGTAGCGACACACACAGGGCTGATGCGGGGAGCTAACTGGCTAACGTTAGCTGAGAGTTGCGTCTGCAGCTAGCTGTCAGAGCAGGGAAGTTGACAAGCTAAGCTAATGCTAAAGTTGACTGCTAGCGGTGTAGCTATTCAAAGCTCGCCTTCTGTGCACCACCGTAAAAAAAAAAGCGCCATCAAACGGACAAATGCCGCGTTTGAAACCCGGCGCTCCGTCTTTATGCTCCTACCTGGGGGCTGGTTGGATCCGCGTTCACTTCCTCATCCACAGGGCCGGTGACAGGAGCCCCGGGCCCCGCGGAGAGCCGCTGGAGGAAGCAGAAGTTTGGCAGTCCGCTCCCAACTTCACTCGAGTCCTGCTGGGCCACGACGACGAGGCCCGACGTGTGTCAGGTTCGCCCGCTGGATGCTTCCAGTGAGGAAACCCACCCGGTAGAGACTCGTCCGCCGAAGTATCTCCGTGTTCGAGCGGCGATAAAAGAGCGCATCTAATCCGCAGCCTTCATTTTGTGTCACTTTACAGGCAGGTTAACGGTAGCTCCGCTCGCTGTTGACCCCCCAGCTGCGTCAAGCTGACGGGCGTCGGATAAATCATCACCGGAAGTGTTGTGATTTTGCTCACAAAATAAAAGCACCGCACTAAGAAAACCACAGTGGGTATTTTATGTCGACATGCGGTGACCGGAAATGCTCTTTTTATTTTGGTGATAGCGGCAGGTCTTAACCCCCAGCCGCGTTGGAAGAGTCCAACAAAAACACAGCCTGTGATGTCAGAGAGATGTGTTGGTTTCCTGGATTACGACTGTCGAATAAACACTTTTATACTCTTTTATTTCACATCCCAGCATTTATACTGAAAACCTGAGCTCCCAAAAGTGTCATGTTAGAAGACAAACTTTATTCAAAAGACCTACAATATGTTGTTACTAATAAAATGTTTAAATAAATGTAGATTATTGTGCAATGTGCAGTTTCCAACTTTAATCTAATCTACTATAAATGTTTATTCGCTAGTACTCAGTAATTTGTGGATAAAGCACCATTATATTAACATTTACATTGGATTTAATTAGTGCTGTGCATCTCTCGTAGCTTTAAAGCATTGACAACTGTTATAATATATAGGTTCATGTTTACAAAAATAAAAACTATAGCTGTGCAAGATTCTGAACCTTTACAGATGTGCAGGATTTTATTGTCACATGCCAGTGAAATATATACAAACAAAGAAAAAGCTTAAAAAAGACAAAATAATAAGTTTAAAAAACTAAAATTAAAACAAAGCTTGCTTGTAGGGAATCTGGGGAATCCTTGAATAACTTTAAGTTCTAAAATTATTAATAATACGGTACAGTTTTAACCTTAGTATTCAAATTATTTAGGGTAATATCCATAACTAATAATACTGTAGGGCCTTAATATGGGTCATAGTTAGATAAAGCTCTTTATAATATAATTCATTGTGGGGTTTTAATCAGTAATATTGCAGTAGATTGTCTTAACATTGATGTTTACACTTGTTAGGTTCATTTTAATTAATTAATTAATTTAACCTTTACTGATCCCCTTGGGTTCCTTCCTTCTCTGCATTGACCCATCCTATTCAAAGTTAACCTTAACTATACATACTAGGAGCAGTGGGCTGCCGCGGTGCAGCACCCGGGGAGCAGTCAGGGGTTAAGGTCCTTGCTCAAGGGCCCAACAGTGGCCGCAGTCAGGGTTTGACCCTCTGACCTTCTGATCAGTAGTCAGGGGCTTAACCTGTGACGCCACCACTGCCTCCAATGAAAATAATAATAATAAATAAATAAATGAATAATTAATTAATTATAATAAATAATAATAATATAATAAATAAATAATAATAATAATAATGATAATAATGGAAATAATTTAAATGTGCTGTATCAATACCAGTAAATTTAAATTAACTGATTTGTGGCTTGGAAGTTTTGGGTTTTTAACCTCAAGATGATCAATTAAAAATACTATCGGAGATGATTTTACAAGTATTAATTCAGTAAACATGTGTTTATGTTTGTTTTATAAATAACTTAATTATAAAAACTTAATTTCCGGTACGTCGTCCTTTTACGAGCTCTAACGTTGTTGTTTCTTTAAACGCAGGATTTTATTATGAAGGAGCAGAAACAGGAAATAAGACTCGTCCTGCAGTAAACCGGAAACTCTCACGTCACGAAGCTGTGGAGAGAAAAAAACCGCCTCTCGTTGCGTCACTTCCGGCTGCTGTCGAATCCTCATAACATCCAGCAGAAGCAACAACGGCTGAGAGCTAACGCTGCATCTATTGTCGGGACGTTTTCCAGCGCGCACAGACAACGGCAACATGTCAGATACGGTAAGACTGGAGCTGCGGAGGGTCGGAGTCGTTCATCACCAGCCCGACTCGGAGCCGAAGCGGCTGGACGCTGCTGTGGTCGCTGGCTCGGATCTGGTTATCTAACATGCTAACTGTTAGCTCGTGTAGCTTCAGGCCCACTGCTCCCAGCTTATCTAGCTGCTAGCTGCTAGCTTCGGTTTGTAGTGTGTTTGGGAAGTTGTGCTGTTGAATAACGGGCATTTTGAAAAGCAACACAGCGACTGTTGGTGAAAAACCAGTGTGACTTAGCTCTCAGGCTAAATGTGTGGTGCGTTCAGGTGTCTACTGCTGCTACAGTGTTTGTTGTTGTTGTTGTGTTTTAGGAGACAAAACCATCCAGCCAAGACGGGGGGGACAAGAAGGATGGGGAGTACATCAAGTTAAAAGTGATCGGGCAGGTGTGTGTGCATGCAGAGGGGTGTTTAGAATGTAATACTGGTTGTTGGTAGTAGTTTCAAGCATCTGGACTTGGTTGAGTTGCTCCAAGACGTTTCACCTCTCGTCTTGGAGCAACTCAACCAAGTCCAGATGCTCCGATTGAAACTACGAGGATCAAATGTGTCCCTGAGCGTCTCACCACTTTCTCTTTGCGCCCACAGGACAGCAGTGAAATCCACTTTAAGGTGAAAATGACGACACATCTAAAGAAGCTGAAAGAGTCGTACAGCCAGAGACAGGTAGGGAGGAAGGCCGCTCCCCTGGCCGTAAACACAGCTCTGATAAACAATCACCTTTTATTAACGCCTTCACTGACCTTTCTTGTGTCTTCCAGGGCGTCCCGGCGAGCACGCTAAGGTTTCTCTTTGAAGGACAGAGAATTGCAGACAACCAAACTCCAAAAGAGGTAAACTCACTAACCTGATTAAACACATTACTGGAAGCTGAGAGTTTAGGAGACACGTACAACGCTGCATCTTTAGCAGCTTAAATAAACACTAGAAGTCGTCTGATGTCATTTACATCTGTGGAAAACTTCCCACAGCATGAGGAGATGTTTACAGATCGCTCTGTTAGCAGGAGAGTCGGGTTAATCAGCAGTTAATCAATCATCAAATCAGCTGCTAGCGTATGTTCTTTCTCTCTAAAGGCTGCCACACATTACTACAGAAGAAAAAACATGATAGGAGGTTTGATAGGAAGTTAAAATGTCTCCTCTGGTCCAGACTGGGACTTCAGGCATCAACAACTCATTAGGATACGTTGTCAAAACATAAACGAAGCCTCTTTCCATCGTTGTAAGGTAGACATTGTGCTACAAGCCCAGTTTGATCCAAAGTAGCTGCAGGAATAACAGACGAGTGGACAGGAGAGACACGACACATACATTCAATCACTTCACGCCGATTATCCTGTAGTGAGTCGTCGCCATAATATATACATAAAAAATAAACAGAGTTAAGTAACGCAGCTGTGAAAGCATCGAGGAGAAGTCACCTGTTCGGTAGATGTTTTAGTTTTTCTCAAAGTTTGCACGTTTAAATCTGATTCAGGAGTCTGGTGAGTGTTTACCGTCTGATCCGAGTCCCTCTGAGACGAATACAGAGATGATTAAATGAGGAAGCGTCCCCATTTTAAACTAGAAAAGCACTCGGGAGAGCTCAGACCTCCTCCAAGCAGCTGCTACCTTCTCAGCTCCGTGGCGTATACCTCAGTAAACTACTGTGTTAGCTGGTTTTGTGCTGGTAACAAGCCGTCTGGGCCGCTATCAGAACAGGGGCTGGTCCAGAATATTCCAATATCCCAATATTTGTTTGTTGTACGCTACGTTCTTGCTACGCTACACTTCCGCTCCCATTCCCATATTCGAAGGATGACAGTTACTATTCGGAACAGCCCTAATCGAAACAGGCGAGGTGCTAAAAGCTAAAAATTGAGCCGCGGCTATGGATATACGGATCCAATCAATGCCAAATATACTTCTGGGGGAGAGACACCAAAATGTAATCATCTGTTCTTTGTCCCGTTGTCAACATGTCCTGAAAATTTCATCAAAATCTGTTCATGACTTTTCAAATTATCTTGCTAACAAACAAACGTAACCTGCTGCTTCTCTTGGCGGAGGTACTGAAATGTCTTAGCAGGTCAATGACATCATCGTAGGACAGAACAGCTGCTGGATCCACTTGTTCTGGTTTCCTGACTGTAAAGTGAAACATGAGGAGTTCTGTGATGGTTGAATGCGTCTCTAAACCGTCTCTCTGTTCCAGCTGGGGATGGAGGACGAGGACGTCATCGAGGTGTATCAAGAACAGACGGGCGGACTTTGGAACGATTAAGCCTCCTGCGTTTTTAAATCTTTTTCTTTTTTTCTTATTTTGTATTTTATTTTGTATGTACGTACGTTTTTGGTTGTTTTTTTGTTTTTTTTCGTTCAGTTTCAAACCATCTGGATCAAAACGGACTCAACTAGGGCTTCCATGTTGCGAGGGCAGGGAGGTGAACAGGCCGAGGGGGGGCCAGGGGAGGACCAGGGGGGGACCAGAGGGGGCCAGGGGAGGACCAGGGCTCTCAACCCAACATCTTCTTCTGTTCGTGTCGGCAGATGGGAAGTCGTTCCAATTGGAAATGTGCGGCTTTGTTTCAGCTTCCTGACTGAAAATCAAACCACAGATTTACACCTGAGGTCCACAGAGTTCAGCAAACCTGGAAGCTGGAGTTTGAGCAGCTAAATCTGTGTCATGAAACGATGACGTCGTGGAAGGAAGAGGGTTTTAAAAGCTTCGCAAACAGTAAAAACTTGGGTCGATTGAAGCCACTTGACGTGTGGATTTAAAGGAAGCTGGAACAAAGCTGATCTGGTCTCAACATCTGGCTGCTGGTGTCTGCTCTGTGTGTTTAACAGTAGTGATGCTGCTGCTGGTTTTCTGTTTCTAACTGATGTGTTTCGTCCTGCACAAACTGTCCACCCAGCTCAACAACATCGGGGGGATTTTACCTGCGTAGAGCGACAAGATGATAAGAATTGATCGTTTACTCAAACATGTTGATTATCAAAAGGCCAAAAATGAGGGAAAAGCGTTGATTTGTGTCGAGCAAAGGGATAAACCGACGCTAAACCTGCAAACTGTTCATTATATTCCTCTAAAAAAACAAGCCTCTCCTGTTGGTTAAAGCACCCAGTCAGACGTTCAGGGCATAACGGGCACGACGTGGGCTCAGAACCAGCTGGATCCGCCTCGCTGTGGCTCCAAAACCACGTCTGCCTCCGTAGATCAGAACAATCTGCATTCACTGCCTCCTAGTGCCCTCATGAAACCACATCCTGTTTAATACTAATTGTGCTTTACTTGTATATGTTGTATTCAGTATTAGTGTTGAATGATTTGCCATGTATCTCTCCAGTGTCGTCTTATTTATATCGGAGGGTTTGGTTCTGTGACGACGTATCGAACCCCGTGTTCCTGAACCCTGAGGAACCGGATCACGTTTTTATAAAAGCTTTTGTTTTTGGAATGAAACTCTCAATCTGTGTAGGAAGTTCCTCGAGGAGGTTGAGGTCAACAGCAGCCCTGTTTGGACGGTTGAAGAGTGAAACAACCACTAAAGGTTGTTCCAGTCTTCACTAACATCGAGTCACACCTCTGGGACGGTTGAGAAACCCAGAAGAGCCTCCCAGAGGGGTGAGCAATAAGATAAAAACATGTCACATCAATTGGATTTCCTCAACCCGACCTTTGTGCATCAGTACTGAGACGACTGTTCACCACTGGAGGAACGTTGATACAGATGGTTTGAAATCCTGGAGATGAGCTTTTTGCTTTTTTTGAATAAAATATTTAAGAAAAAAAAACCTTCAGTGCTTCAATTTATTGCTTCCAGTGGTTGTTGGTGAAAGTTATACGTTTAATTATGTTCACGTGTTCAGTTAAACATCTTATGATTGAACCTTTAAGACCTGAGCTGCTTCTAGAGCTTCCTGGGAGGGTACGAATGAAATTACCGTAACGGTAATTTCATAGTGTCATTACGGTAATTTCATTCGTAATTATGTCACGGTTTGCACTATCGGAAAAAATCGAACGGATTCCTGGGGGGGTACGAATGAAATTACCGTAATGACACTATATGGGCTGTAAAGCGCAACGACGTTGTGCTTTACAGCCAATATAATGTCATTACGGTAATTTCACAGTGTCATTACGGTAATTTCATTCTTAATTATGTCATGGTTTGCACTATAGGAAAAAAATGGAACAGTGTCCTGGGGGGGTACGAATGAAATTACCGTAATGACATTATATTGGCTGTAAAGCGCAACGACGTTGTGCTTTACAGCCAATATAATGTCATTACGGTAATTTCACAGTGTCATTACGGTAATTTCACTCATAATTATGTCACGGTTTGCGCTATAGGGAAAAAATCGAACAGTGTCCTGGGGGGGTACGAATGAAATTACCGTAATGACACTATATGGGCTGCAAAGCGCAACGACGTTGTGCTTTACAGCCAAAATAGTGTCATTACAGTAATTTTACGGTAATTTCATCCAATGTCGTTGCGCTTTACAGCCAATATAGTGTCATTACGGTAATTTCATTCGTAATTATGTCACGGTTTGCGCTATAGGGAAAAAATCGAACAGTGTCCTGGGGGGGTACGAATGAAATTACCGTAATGACACTATATGGGCTGCAAAGCGCAACGACGTTGTGCTTTACAGCCAAAATAGTGTCATTACAGTAATTTTACGGTAATTTCATCCAATGTCGTTGCGCTTTACAGCCAATATAGTGTCATTACGGTAATTTCATTCGTAATTATGTCACGGTTTGCACTATCGGAAAAAATCGAACGGATTCCTGGGGGGGTACGAATGAAATTACCGTAATGACACTATATAGGCTGTAAAGCGCAACATCGTTGTGCTTTACAGCCTATATAGTGTCATTACGGTAATTTCATAGTGTCATTATGGTAATTTCACTCGTAATTATGTCACGGTTTGCACTATCGGAAAAAATCGAACGGATTCCTGGGGGGGTACGAATGAAATTACCGTAATGACACTATATGGGCTGCAAATCGCAACGACGTTGTGCTTTACAGCCAATATAGTGTCATTACAGTAATTTTACGGTAATTTCATCCAATGTCGTTGCGCTTTACAGCCAATATAGTGTCATTACGGTAATTTTACGGTAATTTCATCCAATGTCGTTGCGCTTTACAGCCTATATAGGGTATTACGG
>OMNN01079641.1:3067-42626 GCA_900302755.1 Chromis chromis | reverse complement strand
TATTCTGACACACTCTCCATCCCTCTCTCTTTTTGTCCATCTGTTTTTTCTCTCTGTTTTGACAACCCCCTTCTCTTTCCCTTTTCTCTCTTCTGCATGTAGTATTGAATTCACGGCTAAAAACTGCCAGACATGGTCTTAAATTTGCTCATTGTATCGCACTATTGTTATGCAGATCAGGAGGAATTCTGAAGGCAGCAACTGTATCCTTTTAGTTACAGTACCACCAATGCTAGGAGACACGCTGCTGATATTTTCACCACTGCGAAGAGATTGAAATTGCTTGATTCCATCGCAAATATAATTTTAAAGGAAGAAATCTTGTTTCTAGGAAAAATAACTAAAGAGACATTTGTTTTTAAAGTAGCTTCCCCTTTTTTTTAGTCGCATAAAACCCGGCTGCATTTCATTGTTTTGTATTCCAATTCTAACAGTATTATTTATTAATATAGTGAGACTCAATAAAGTGTAAAAGAGACTTTGACTGGCGGGCAGGGTCTTTGTTCAGGGTTCAGTTATTAAGCAATATCACTGCAAAATCCAAGAGAAAGATTCAAAAGAGTGACACAGACAGATTTTGTCTGAAATAAAAGGGAGCTCCAGAATGAATCCAGAAAAGCATGTGCAGGGGTACGATTGGACGAAATAGAAAAGAGGGAATGGATAAGCATTCTTATCTCCAACGTGCTTATAAATGCCAATATGCTGGAGTGTGCATGTGTGACACTGTGTTTGTGTGTGATTTCAAAGCTGGAAGAATGAAAGGGCTCCCCGGTGACCCCGGCCATCTCGGTCATTCATGTTTCATATTTGACATGATTACAAACACACACAGGCACACACACAAATGTCTGGGCACACACCCACATGTAACAAAGAGCCCGGCTACTGCTTTGTCTGCGTGTCAGTGGCTGGATTCTCCCAGATGCCCGCATGGGTTGCGTGACACCGCCACCGTATCCCAGGATCCCCACGGGCAGCCCTGGGACAAGGAGCTCATCATTGCTCCTTGCAATCCCAGGTAAATGGCAGGGGGGCTATGCAGCGATGAGGAGGACAGGCTGGAGGAGAGGCAATAGACCCCAGGCCTATTGTGAAGATGGAAAAATATCCACATCTGCCACAGTGGCCACTCAGACAGGCTGCGTGTAACACACACAAAAAATCATACACGCGCACACGGCTGAGAAAACTACTCAGATGGGCAGTTCTGTCACCAGTGATTACCCTCCTGCCACTCTGACATGGAGAGATTGGGGCCATATGAACGCCTCTGTAGCCCTAAGCGATGTTTAGGGGCAGGAGTTAGAGAGATGCGCCAGTCGCTGCTTATAAAGGGTCATAATCAGATGTGAAAGCTGTCTTGTACGCTTACAGGCAGCATTGTGGTGAAAAGTGCTGCTCGCTGTAATATTGATGCCGTTTTTCAGTGGGTTACATTAAGAGGATGGGAGGAAATTGGAAACACATTAGCAACACCTGATAGCTTTGAATTTCAGGTTCAAGGATTCTGAACTCGTCCCACTCGTACGGAGCGGCTCAGAATGTTAATCATCCGGCAGGATTACCATCCCAGTGGGTGAATGATGGAAGAAAGAGCTGAAGAAACAAAATCATAACAGTGGTTACTGCATAAAGAGATAGTGGTGTTAGTAAACATGTCCTGTGCTACTGCACTGATTATAGTGAGAAAATACAATAATAACCTTTTTTTAGCCAGCACCACTATAAACCAAGAAGAAGAAAAAAAATCACACAATGCATTTTCATCAAGGATGCAACAAACAGTATTTTCCTTTTCCCTCTGTGGTTTCGATGCAAAAATCTACATGCAGACTGTGAAACATGATGAGATATTTTGTTTTTCCTACCTCCTTCCCAGGAGTCATCACGGTGGAAACTATTTATTAACTAGATGCTGTGTTGGCCGGTCAGTTGGAGCTTTGTAATAGGTGGGGGGAAATGCTTGTGGAACCTTAGATTTATTTGATGCCACTCTCAGGTTTTCCAATCTAGTGTTTCTTGATAGTTTCAGTGCTCACATATAGAGGGGCTGAAAATAGCAGAGAGCACATCTCTGGATGAAAGGTGCCTCTAGGGTGGCTATCAGGACTGAGGAACACAAAGTAAGCACCTCACTCACATGCACACTCCAACCCTCGGGGTCTCTGGGAGTGATGAGAACTGACAGTGGTATGTGTGCAATGACTACTTCTGTGTTTGTGATCCGCAGCTACTGGGCAGCCTTCTTCACAACCCTCCAGCATCCACCGCTGACAACTTGAGCCAAAAGATCTTTCTCAGAGCGAGTACTTTCTTTGCCTAAATCAACACACAGGGGACAGTGCGCTGCAAGAAAACAAACATGCGCGCTTCCAAAATGTTGCATCTGCAAATTGTCAGCAGTGGATGTGGTGGAAAAGCTGCGAGCTATCAACGGTAGCAGCTAAAAAAGAGAATGTTCTGAGAGATTTAAAGGGCTATATCAAGGTTTGCACATCTTAACCAGCATGCATAATTAATGGGTGCATTAGACACTGCACAATAGTTAATGATTTCAAAGTGCTGACCAGTAAAATTGCATGCATTTAGGGATGTCAGATGAAGGTCTAGGCACTGTAATTTTGAATAGTTACACTCGTGCACCTTTGCCTCTCCTCCGTGAGCATGAGATGCGTTCATGTCAGAGTAATGGGTCACCGTATACATAAATTATGAGATGGCTCTCCCTTTTACATTACATGCAAATCACTGACAGTACAGTACATATGCATGTTTTTTAAAGTGTTCGCAATCTAAAAAAAAATTCTACACTGAACGAGTTAAAATTATAAAAACTTGCATTAGTTCACTTTTCTATTGTGGAAACTGTCACCTTAACTCTTCAGATCTCATTAAGGCACCAATGAGTATGAGGTTTACACTGTAATGACTATGAAAAATCATATCAATTAATGACACATCACTGTCATTAATTCATATATGCAAATGCCACATACAATACCCACAACTTCAAATAGCTTGAAATGATAAATTCTTCCCTATAATTATGGTGATGATTCAAGTCAATGAGCAAACAAATTTCATTAATGGATTAAAAGCTAAAAATGGTCTGTTATCCAGCACTTAGAGGGAGGGGATTAGCCAGCAACCATATTAGACTTATCTTCATATGCAAATGAAAATGATTAGCAATCAGTGGTTCCCCTGAAAGCAACAGCGGCAAATAAAAAAGTTACTGAGGTTGAAACAATAATGTTAACTACTGGAAAGAAATTAGCAATGTTTTTTTTTTAACTATGAGGTAAAGTCAATCAAAAGCTAATGTTAGTAGTTTCGGTTGGTTTAGAACTTGCTAGGTGAATCGGAACAAAACAGAATAAAGCTGAATACAATTTAGAAACACATTTTGAAAAACTCACTTACTGTGAATCCAGCAGAAATAACTACACAGTGATAAACTATCACTACAACGGGGGACTGAGACAATGGGTATTTTTTGGCACAGATGACTGCATCAGTGCCATGCATCTTTGGACCATTTTCTATTGGCATTCCACTTATGTTGGCTCCAGAATAGCCTTTGATGCCTGCCTGAGCTCATATTTAGGTCTCAGTGCCTGTCGGCGGCTGCTGCTGCTCTTAGCATCAAAATGCAGCACTTCCTCTCAGTGGAGCCAGGCAGCTGATAGCCCTTATCTCATCTCCAGCAGCACGAGCTGCTGGGCTGGGGGGGCACGCTGTACCTTCCTGGTCCTTCCAGCTCTCTAACAACGCTTTCTCTCTGGGTGAATGGTCTCTGAGGGCTCAATTTAGACTGTGGATGGTCACCCCTGCCTCAGATTAATGTTGGCGCGCTGGGCCAATTCAAAGGGATTTGCTCTGGTATGTTCAGTAGGCTGTGTTAAAGGTCTTGGAGAAACAAACTCTGACACGCATGTAATGGTTATACAACTGGATTCACTTGCATGAACAGCCTAGTGGTCACTAGCTTGACTGATACTTTCTTTCTCCGTCTCTGTCCTTCTGATAACACTTCAATATTGGACTCCTACATATCCTATGATGCATCTGGCAGGTTCAAAATCTCTCCTCCCTCAAATTGGTTGTGCAGACGGGGTTTGTTGTTAATCTTGAATTCATGAAGGAAAGCCCGAACGAAACCCTAATCCCTCGCCTCGTTATAAAAACATCATGGCACAAATTATCTACAGTATTAAGGCATGGTGGAAGTTCTTTTTATCTCCAGGGGTCCAAAAAGTGCTCTGACTGACTGAGCCTGAGTAGAAAAACACACACCCCGGGAGGACTCACATTGACTTCTTGTCAAAGTTTCTTAGTGCAGCCAGCTCTAGGCCAGGCTCTAATGCAAGCACCTCTACCTTATCATCAAGCGTCTGCTGTGAAGAACCAATACGGCATGGAGAAAACCCTTTCCTCTCCACAGATGACTGAATAGGATCAAGCAAGATGGGAAGAAGTCACATCACAAAATAAGAATCAAACAATCTTGGCTTTCTATTAAGCCAAATTGTTGAGGATTAATAGATTTTTCCCAGAGTTTGTGGACAATGTGTTCCCCTCACATGGAATTTCTTATTTCCTGTAAAAAAATGCAATTTTAGGATGTATAGAGAGATAATCGCTCATTTAATGGCTCTGGAAAGAAACTGTCCCATTGGGATGAACTCTACTCAAACTACTTATGTGAATCAGCATACAGGCCCTTGCAGTCACTAGATACTTTATATAAAATAAAAGAGGAGGGCAAGCAATTGTTGTTAATCCAAAAGCTACATCTGATCTGCTTTGTAAAACCAGCCATACATAACCAACGCTAGAAAACCTCTGTGGAAAAAAAAAAAAAAAAAACTTTTGTAGTGCTGTCACTGTTTAAAAGGAGTTATCAGCGTTAAAGTCAGAGTAGAAGTCACGAAACTACTTAAACATTAGATGTTTAAAGTATAACATGCTCCAAAGCAGTGTTTGACAGATGAAACTAAAATTACTGATGCTCTCACATTCTAAAATCCTATTACTATGAAAGCTTCTTATAATTGAGTTAGAAATTTCACAGTCTATTACTAATCATGCACTGCGAATATGTTCAAAGTCAGTTTCCATGTCAGACACTGTCTAATCCCTCCTTTTAATGTATCCGATCCAACAGTCCCCTTCATTAGGGTGCCTATAGGTTCCTCTTCCTCTCTGTGCTATAATGAAAGGAGAGTGTATGAAATAGGGATGGAGAGAGTGTTTGCTCTGGAGAGAAACAGCAAAGTTTTTTTTTTCTCTCTCTCTCTTTAGACTGTGTCCTTATTAGGGCTTTGCTTTCCAAAGCAAGGTCAGAGCGTCTACCAACTTTCAGCTTTATTAGCCTTGGGCTTGTCCTCAGGCACTAAGTGGCTCTCACGCAACACCACCGAATGCAACCTCTGATTGTGCCTTATGTCTCACTCTCCCTTTCTTTTTCATGTTACACATTAGAGTTTTTTTCTCCCTCTCCACCTCATCCTCCTCTCTGTTGCTTTCCGGAGTGAAGTTTTCCCGCAGCTCGCCTCTTGCCTCCACCCTAGCAGCAGCATGGCTCCTCTCTCCTCCAATCCTCCTCATTAGATTCTGCCTGGATAACCTGAGAAAAAGAGCTCCTCTGTCTTCCTCTCCTCTCCATCATAGCCTCTGCCACCGCAACCACAGGATTCATCTGCTGGCGACGAGTGACCTCTGACACGAGCGCCTCGCAGGCAGGATTACCATTGAGTCCGGCTCGCGCTTTGTTCCTGGTAGCTGAGGAAGTGGAGAGGGTCTTTAATGAAATTCAAACTTTGGGCATGAGGAGCCATAGACATCTGAGGACCTTACTTCCCCTCACCTCAGTCGCAATGTGTGGAGATCAAAAAACCTTGAGCCATGCTGCATAGAGGAATGTTGCTCCACTCTGTGAATGCACAATGATGATGAGAAACAATGGGAGGTTTAAGCAAGAACCAAGGGTTTTTGAAGGACTCCAATATTCTAGCAAGTGCTGTCAATTATTGTTCCAGTCTCTCTTTTGCTTGTGGCAACCAGAAAGCAATGAAGTTACCCTGAAAAGTTAAAAAAAAAAAAAAGATCCAAAGGGAATAAGATAGGTCACGGTGCACGGTGTATGTTAATATCTCTCATTTTCATTTAACACTTTGGGAAATGGACCAAACTGGCTGAGGCCACTGGTTTTATCAGTCTGTCAGGCACATCTGTGAAGCCATCCATCTTCTCACTTGAGGTACAGAACCATAATAACTGTGGATCCCATATGTTTCCTCGCCTTTCTAGATTGTGTCAGGGAAGTTTAAGTGTTTTCATTTCCACACAGTTCTCTTCTGTGCAACACTGCAGGTATAGCCTTACCTCAACACAAGGCACGTGCGGAGAACAGCATAGTGTCCAATCATGTTACTAACTAGTGCAGTTTTTCCAATCAGCTGCTCATACATAAACTGTATATGTCTCTGTCAGCCAGTGGTTTCACTGTAACTGCAGATTGCAGGTTAATGCACTTATTTTTAAGGATGACAAATATAGTATTTATATCTCAACGTTTGGAGAAGCTTGTGCTGTTAGATTGCTTTTAATCATAAAATGTACTCATATTAAATTAAGACTTTATTGTATCCTATAAGCATCAACAATTAGAGCAGGCAATCCAATTTCTACAGCTGGCCCGGGCTCTAAATGTAAGACCTGTGTGAAATGTGTGATAATATTTTTCTATTGAAATTGTGGTTGGAAACTGTACAGCAAAAATCTTGCCATGGTAACAGCTGTTGGGATTATGGTTCCTGCTGCACCGAGATCTGTTGAGGGGTCTCTGAGTGCTGGGCATCAGTAGATGTGAAATTCCCAAATCTCTGAATTATGTAAATCATATTTAAGTGTCACACATTTGGGGAAACCTTAAAATTGAATTCACCATAAATAGATAAGTTGTAGAAAAAAATAAACTTTAAATTCAGTAATTAGGATTCTAAATCAGACTGTTATTGTCCTTACTGCTGACGTATACTAGAGTGGATCTGGTTGAAATATTGTAACTCCCTTCTTCCATCTTTCCAGTGCACCTGTCAGAAAACAGTCGATTTAGAAGAGACGAAGAAAAAAGAAGCATGATAAGCTCCCCCATACAATATATTGAGATGAGACTCCAAATTGTTAATAAAAAAGAAAGAAAAGAAAGAAAAGGAAACACAAAATCCTAGAGGCCTCATCAATCATTGGAGGCAGGGGGGGGGATTCCATAGCTTGAAGCCCTGCTCTGGTTTTGTCATTGACGAAAAATGGCTTTCCATAGAAAAATGAGCAAGATCACACGCACACACCCAGGTCCTGTATTGATTTTTATGGCGGATGGTGGGGCTGGTGGGTAGTGGAGGCAATGCTCTCAGAGCAGATGTCTAATGGTGTTTAGAGACTCTCCACTTTATCAAGCCAGGCCAGCACTGACAGTTAGATGCTGGAGGGCAATTAAAATTAAAGCCTGCCTGATTAGAATATCATATTCATCTGGATGGTAATTACTATGTCTGGCTCCGTATAAATAATTAATTATGCAAAACCCATGCAGCTGCCACTGGCTAGAGTTAACTGACTTTCTGTCAACGTCTCACAGTTCTAGAAAGGATAAAGAGATTTGGGAAATAAGCTCTTTAGCCGCTATCTGGAAGCCCGCTGGGGTGTGCATGCAGCGCCCATTGAAACAGTGGCAGCCTGCCCTCTGTGTGCAGGTGGCTTCAGCAAGACATTGTGGGGTTTTTCCTTTTGAAGATGCATTTAGTTGAAAAGGAGAATGCTCTCTTTACGGACGTCCTCTTTCTTGTGCCATCTGACTCCTCAGCACACACGCGGCTCTTGTCTCACTTTGTGACACGGTCGGTCTTTCTGTTATTTATCTTTTTTTGATAAGGAAGCGCGCATGAACTCCGATGACATGATTTTTTTTTCACTTTGACTGTTGCCAAAACATGAAGTGGAGACTCAGTAATTAGTCTGCATTTCCAGCCTCCTGTTAAAATTCACTGACGTTTGATTGCATCATCTCTGTCTATGAGATTATTAAGCTTGTTAAATCAACTCGTCTTATGGTTTTAATGTAAGTGTTATTTCCTTATTATGCTGTTTTGCCCTAATAAGTCTTCTGTAAATTTGACAGAGAATTAGTTTTTTGGATTTTTCATGATATTCTATTGAGGCATGGACTCCACAAGACCTCTGGAGGTGTCCGGTGGTATCAGGCACCAAGTCAATACCAGCAGATCTTTTAAGTCCTGTAAAGTTGCGAGGTGGGGGCCTGGATCAGATTTCCAGCACATCCAACAGATGCTCGATCCAGTTGAGATTTGGGGAATTTGGAGGCCAAGTCAACACCTTGAACTCTTGTTCCTTATGTTCCTGAACAATTTTTGTAGTGTGGCAGTGTGGATTACTGAAAGAGGCCACTTCCAGGTGTGAACTGGCAACAAAAAGCAGCCATAGACTTGACTGTCAAGAGGCACACATTTAATACACTGAAATTACAACATGTTTCTTGATCAACAAATCATCAACATCACAATATCTTAATTTATTTTGTTTGTATTAGGCTAAAATGTAAAATGATTAAGGCCTGTATGTACAGAAAGCAACATTTAGATGGGAATTCATGCAATGATTCACGGACACCAAATAGCTTAAACTTAATAGCCTGCTTTTATTATTGGAATTATTCAAAATAGTATATATAATGCAGCAATAAATGAAATGAATGAAGTGATCCAGCCTGATCATGTAAATGATGCATTGTGCTCTAATTTACTTCACAGTCACACAATAAATTCAATAGTTCTCTTCTAATTGGATCTGTGCTGGTTCCTGCTTCCTCCTCCTCCATCCTTTCCCCCTTCTTGTTCAGAGCCATGTTCACCTGTTTGTTTGGACTGTATTTAACATATCATTTTTATTGCTGGGCTATTAAATAATATATGCCTTGTAGATTATAATGTGAAAGGGGATTCATGAGTAGTCTAGAACAAAACTATTAAATTTGCATATTTATTATACCCATTTACAGTTGAAATCAATGATGATTTTTTCAAAACACTTAACAGAAATTTGGCGTAGACTTCTCTAGATGCACTGAGTCTGATTAGCAAAACCTTAGAAATAGTCAAACCTGCAGTGAGAAACTAGCATTGAAACCCAGATGTTAACAAAAATATTTTTTTTGTTCTCATTCTTTAGTTCATTTTGCTAGTTCACAACACGTAGAATGTAAGCATGACAAAACACCTGCACCCTGCTCACCCTTGTTTCTTGTTTCTTCCTCATCATCACCTGCAGACTGCTTGAACGGAATCTATTATATCTTAGCACACATTGCATTATCAGCCAGCTTTTTCTTTGTTTGACACACCTTCTCTGCACTTTTTTTCTTTCTATACATGCTTCCACAACAAGTGCTAGATACAACATCAAACTTCTCAATGGTGAGTTGTGCTTGGCCACTGACATCAGTAAAAAAAAACCTTTGCCATGAATACGTAGTCTGCAACAAGGTCCAGGTAGGCGGTACATATTAAAGTAACATCCACACCAAGGTTTCTCAGCAAAACATGGCCCAGTGCATCAAACTGCCTTTGTTAGCTCCTGTCATTCCCATTGCGCATGGTACTGCCATCTCTACCTCAGATAAATGACACACATGTACCCAACCGGCCACCTTCTTCCTTTGCTCGATAGTCCAGTTCTGACGCTTGCACGTTTAATTTTTGGTGTTTTTGGAAGTGATCAGAGGTCAGCATGGATACTATGACTGGCTACACAACAAGTTGGGATGCATCATATGCTCGGAAACCTTTCTTTCATAATCAGTATTAAGGTTTACAGCAATTTGCGCTTGGGTGCCTAGAACCCTGTTGCCAACTAACTGGTTAGGTCCAACAACTGAACACTGGAAAGAGCCAACAAAACCTGCTGGTTTGGAGATGTTCTGACCTTAGCCACACCATTCTGTAGTACATCATGGTCTGGATGCACCTCAATGTCATTCTTTTATAGGGTTGTTTGTATTTCTTTAAACCAATCACATTCATCGTGGGCTGAGCTAAGCAAAGGATGCAGCTTTGGTGTTCCCATCAAAAAAGTGGAATTGTTTTGGTGAGAAAACTAAACATTTTCAGTGTGGTAGGTTGTAACTCTGATGTTGATGTTGTTGTTTCCTGTAGTGAAGTGGATTTTGAAAACTGTAACATGCAAATAGCGAGAATGAGAAGAGAAAGCCACGTGAAATGAGCAGTAGCACGTTTATACCCCTTATATAGCCTTCATCTGGTATGTCAGACTGCTCTGACCTAGCCATGTAGCCATCATAATTTAGCTCTTGTCACAGTGGCTCAGATCTTTACCCTTGTACATTTTTTTCCTGCTTCAGTTCACATGCTGCCTAATATGTCCCACCAATTGACAGGTGCCATTGTAACAAGATAATCAATGTTATTCACTTCACCTGTCAGTGGTTTTAATGTTGTGGCTGATCGGCGTATGTTACACGTCCTTTACAAAGGCTATCTTGCTCTTTTTTGGCACCAAACACTTCTCAGTGATAAAATACAATACCATGCAATAGCACCACAAACTACGGCTTCTAAAATGGCAAGAGGTTAAGTCAGTACCACTCAAAACCTATTTCAGAAAAAAATGACAATATAGCATATATTATCATTATGTCATTATGTCTGTTGTATTAAACTGCAGACTTCAGATTGATATAACATAGAGAAAATAATAGATCTAGCCATAGTTCAATATTTTTAGCCGTGTCATAGCTGTGACACGGCTAAAAATATATTGGTACTATGTGGTGTTCTGCTGGAAAACCTTGGATTTTGGCATCTGTGTTGATGAGACTTAGACACCCAAATAAACATTGTCCCAGAACAAGCACACTTCCTCATGCAAATGCCAATCCCAAATGTGACTGGCATACCCCCGCAGGAAAATGCACCCCACCTCATCGCAAAAACATCAAACAATCAGGAACATCTTGAGGAACATGAAAATGGCCCAAGAAGTTGATTTGACCTCCAAACTTCCTAGACCCCATTCTGATCAAGCATCAACAGGATGCAGTGGAACAAGTTTGATTGACAGAGGCCCCACTGCACAAGCCAGAGTACCCAAAGGATCCACTGCTGGTGCCAGACCCCATAGGACACCCTGTCCTCTTGTCCATGCCCAATGGTTCAGAGCATTTTTGACCACATAAGGCGGACCAACACAGTATTAGGCAGGTGGTCATAATGTTATGCCTGATCAGTGTACAGTGCCCAGATAGCTCTAGTAATTCCCTCTCCTCTAGCATCATCATTATTTGAAGTTGCCCAATACATTGGTTTATGACCAAATACCTGTAAAAAATAATGACATTCTTCTCTGTCTGCTGTACTTAATATGTTGTGCTAACTATTTCTAGCATGGCAAACTAAGTTGGTGAAGCATTATACTTGCTTATAGCATGTCAGCATTGTCACTATGAGCATATTGGGACGGCTGTAAATTCATAGTAAATATTTAGAGGGTGCTAGACAAAAGCACTACATGACCTTAATGGCTTCAAATGGTTCTATAATTATTTAAAAATTTCTACAAATCTGTGAATATACTGCATATACATTAACTAAACACAACTATAAAAATATTTTTTCTTCTGCTGTCCTAGATTACCTCATCGTAGATGTCTCCTCTGCAGGCGGTTAGCCAGACGATTAGCAGAGAACCACCCGAGAAAACATGGTCCCTCCATCCAACCATCTCTTAAATGTAACAAGGTGAAATTGCCAGAGTATCTTGTGTCAGAGGAGATAATTAGAAACACCAGTGGTGGAAAGAGGGGCGGGATGGTCTGTGGAAGAGAAGAGACAACAGCCACAGGTATGGCACGTTACATCCACAGCATTCTTTTCCTTATTAAAATTTCTAATCACGCAAATATAAACAATTAGCAAATGTTTAATAAGT
Organism: Chromis chromis; assembly: GCA_900302755.1. Classification (NCBI taxonomy): domain Eukaryota; kingdom Metazoa; phylum Chordata; class Actinopteri; family Pomacentridae; genus Chromis; species Chromis chromis. The sequence continues at coordinate 30,596 of OMNN01079641.1, read as the reverse complement.
GAAGCTGAAATCATGTTCTTGGTGTACACTTCATTACTGTGACCTTCTCCAAAGACATCCATAGCTCACAAATTAGCTTCATGCTGTTAAGGACGTTAATATGGTAATCAAATGCAGAAGGTTATATAAGCAGCGAAGGTTATTCCGTTTCATGTGGGAGAATGTGGAAAAGGAAATTGAAAACAGAGCAAAAAGACCTCAAGATCACATAGTGTATTTATCAACCTTTGCATGTCTCCTTGGTTACTCTTTCACATCCCCTCGCACACCGTTTAACCACAGCTAATTGTAAAATTATGCACAAGAAGCAATGCTGACAAGCTAGAAAAGTTAGGAACAGGGAAGTCTACCAAGCTGCATAAATCATGTGATAAACAGTGAGTACGTATGAACTCTGCACTCCAAACATTTCTGAAAACCAAATTTTATTGGGTTGGGAGTCTGTGCAGTATTACCTCTGAAACCACAATTGCAGCTCAGGGACCAAGTTTGCCTCTCAGTCTGGAGAAAATCTCCTCACACAGAACAGCTGTGGATCTACAATAACAATATCTGCAGTGTGTACAGCAACACAAGCTTGATAAGAGAATGAAATAAACAAGTACACAACTTTGTGTTATAGACCTGTTTTTCCACCAGCATGCATCGAAGCACCGGTGTCGAGTGTTCGCTGTTGTTTTACTAATGTTGCTATTGATTTTAAGGTTCCAGTGACCACTGGGATAAGGTAGCTAATTATGTTCAGCAATGTTTTACTTGATGTATGCGTGTTTTCCCTCTTAGCCTCAAGGACTCTGTGGTGAGAGATGACTTGTTACATGCGTTCTTTGATAATCTTTTCACAGCGGGGGGTTTGGTGATTATGGAGATCTCAAAGCTAAAGCTGTGGGATATAAGCACCAAATGAGCATTATTCTGCCACCACAGAACTGGCTTGAAACCAATGCCCAAGTGGCCCAAGTTCTATATTGAACTTTTATAACGATGTGAAGTGCTTGATTTGATATGCTGAAGTTTGTAAAGTTCCACTATTCTCAAAAGTTGCTGGCAGGAGGAGAAACAAACATAAAGCTGTTTAACAAGAAGGAAATAAATCTGTGTGACATTTGAATAGCAAACAGAATGTCTAATATGCACACTTCATTATTGGAGCCAAACCTATTTTGCCAGAAGTATTGTTGAGTCAACAGACATCTACAGAAAATCTGCAAATCATTGAACCAACAAGCAGAAAATCAGTCAATATTGTCTTTCCTGTGCTCTCCATTCTAATGTAAAACAGCTCCAGGATGGCAGCCCACCGCTCCATCCTGGCCTCCACAAACACTTCTGGAGGGGCACCTGGTGTTGCTGGCACACTGGACCTCACCACGGGGAAGGAGGGTGAGGTTTTGGCTCCGACTCTGAGCTTCTGTTTGCAAGGTCACAGCTGCCTCATTGGTGGCTCCCACTGCCTCGTCTGGCACTGATGCGATGTGTGTCCTCCGCTGCCATCCTGCAGGAGGCGAAGCATCCCAACTTCCTTGTGATGGCAGTTTCAGACGGCATGTTAGCACATGTCATCAACCCAGCACACAGTCATAGCACTGAGGGGGGGCATTCGGCACCAGTAGGGGGAGGAGGAGGATTACAAGCAAAGGTGAAGAACTGGACTTGCAGCACAAAGATGTATCCAGGAAACTTTAAAGACAGGTTCTGTTTATTCATTCGCTGCGTTTGTAGAGTAATAGATTCTGGGACGAATTCACCACCTTTAGATCTTCCGCACATCCACAAAGAGAAGAGACACAGGCATCCAAAGAACACAGACACAACAGCTGCTGATAATAAGGTGTGTCATCCAGCTTTGCCCGGAATAAGACAAATGACAGTTATGTGAGCAGAGTATAAATGAAGATCCCAATACTTTTCCTTTTTCAATATCGCTGCTATCTTTGGGCTTGGCTCGGCACCTGCTGTGGGCAGATATCGACTGGAGGAAAAGGAAAAGGGGGTAGGTGGGTGTAGGAGGGGGTGTTGTGTGTGTGTGTGTGTGTGTGTGTGTGTGTGTAGGAGGTGGTTAGGTGCTGGAGGACTGTGGCAACCGTCCACAGAGCACTTCCCTGTTCTTTTGACTGGATGCTGAAAATGTGATTCCAGCCAGGAGGGGATGTGTGCAGGGGAGGTGTGTGTCTGTGTGTGTGTGCAGGGAATGTGTTGGGCTGTTGTTTGAAGACTTAGGAAGAAAAGCTTAGTGAAAATAAATCAAGACTGTTTCATGTAAGATATGAGATTCGCATTGAGCCTTTTCAAATGAGCCCCTTTATGTCTGAAAATGACTGACAGTCATAATAGCCGGTCGACTCGCGGAAAGAGGAGAATGGAAACGGGCGGCGAGCCAAATCTAGTTTCCTCACGAAAAAACGCAAGCAGATTCCAAAATAAAGCAATGAGCGCCGGACCAGCTGATTTTAGTTTAATACAGGTCATAATAGGGAAAGAGTGGGATCTCTTCCTGTCCAAAATAGCAACTTTTTTTAACCAGAGTTTTAAAAAAAAAAAGAAAGAAAGAAATATATTTTGGTTGCCCCAAGTGAAATAGTTAGAGTGCAGGAGTCTCCCCACTAACAAGCCCGTAAATTAGCCACAAGGAGAAGGAGATCGAGAGAGGAGGGGGAGAGGGAGGGAGAAAATAACTGGCGCTTGTTGTAGGAAAGAAAAACACTAGTGGACCATACAGGTACATGAGTAAACTGCTGCTGAAAATCTAAGACAAATGTACAGTCCTCACACACTGCTGTAAAACGTTCATGCGATGGCTCATAAATTCTCAATTTGCAACACAGACTTCCATTTACTCATAGCAGCTACATTTTCAAACTGCAGCCATATTCTTTCTTATGGTGTTCAAATTGACTGCTAATTGATAAACTCAGAGAAATGCCAAGACGTGTTTTTTGTGTGTGTTTGCGACCATGTGTCCTTGTACATGTTGAACACATACCGCATCTTCCAAGCACACGATCGCACACAATTGAAACTTTGATGCACTGCACTGTGTAAAGAACCAACAGACTGTGACCACTTGCACCGAGGCAGATAGCCCCGTGGATACAGGGTTTCATTCACACGGTGTTGATTCCAATTACACCAGCACCAACATGTTTGAGATACATAGAAGAGCCATGCATTTGCAAACAGCACCATGTTATAATTTGATGCCTCTGGAGTGGATGCGTCGTTGGTAACATCATCCCGTTGTACTGTCAGATCAGTTTGAGGCGAAAGCAACGTTCAATTTCTCAGCTGCAGAACGGGGCAAATATACAGTACAACCATCACAATACACTGTGTTTCATCACGGTGAGGTGTTGCAGGGGGGAAAAATAAAAACAGGAACAGGACTGCTAATTGAAGCGGTCATGCTTCCTGGTTTCCATTAGCGTAATTGGCATATCTATTTAGGACATACATATTTTGTGGAAACACATGCAACTGAGCCGTAAATGACGTATGAAAGCAATAATGTGCCACGGCCAAAGCAGTTGCTAAGCCATCACTTCAAAATAGCATTTTTCAACACGATGCCCATCTATCCAACCAATTATCTGGACCTTAGCTAACATTCAGCTGTCCTCTGTAATTTTTTTCCGTGACTTTCAGGATTTTTAGTGAACTGAACCATGTTTACATGTACAAGGTGCAGGTCATGTGGAAAAAGGACAATTATATATATAAAAAAAAAGGTAGTGAAAAACATTCATTATTAATGCAATGGCGCAGAATAAAACGATATAGATGGATTTTAACGGCATACATGACTTTATATGAGGTGTTTTGTAAGAAATGTAATTTCAGTCTAGATTTAATACAGTTACAGGTTAATACCAGTGAAAACATTAAGATGGATAAACAATTTAATACTGTCATGTTTGCACACTTTGTATGGAGTTAGCAACTTAGTATCTAGACAGTTTAATTCTTCATACACTTGTGTAACTAAGCATAAATGGTAAAGTAGTAAATTTAGATATGTCTGTGCCGGGGTTGTACTACAAGTCAAAATGTCCACTGTAAGCAAGTTCTTTATTGCCAAAGTCTGACTTCAAACGCTACTACCAGGAAACACATATGGTAGTTTAAATGTAAAACCATTAATCACAGGCACCATGGGTAGGAAAATACAAAAAAAAAACATGTGTTTCATCTTAACTTTTATGTTATTGTGGGAAAACAGACTAAGTAAATATTACTGTTTTCAAGAGTTAGGCAGTTCTTTATTGTAGCTCAATCTCAAACCCGACATTTTACCTAATCATTTGTCAGTTTGGTCATTCTGAGATATCAAATACCTCTCAATCTAATTTCTAAACACCTTTGCTTTCCAGCGCAACTGAACTGGCACATGCTGCAGCATCTTGGCTCAGTCCTGCATTTCTTCAACACTTGGTGGAGATTTCCCACCAGCAGTCACCTGATGTTGGTGGTCTAATGGTCGGGATGACCCTGTGGAAAACGGGCGTGGTGCCACCCTGGATCTTTCCCATCTGCTGCGTACTGGGTGTAGAGCATTATCTAGTGATGTCCTTGAACAGGAATGGCTTCAAACTAACTCTGCGATCAAGGATGCAGCTACACGGAGATTAAAAAATGAGAGGACGACATTTTTGAAAAGATTTAAATGGGCATTGTTCATTAAAGCTACAATAAGCCATGTTTTATGACTACTAGTGCTATGGAGAATATTTTTTATCAGAGACTGACTTTTGTGTGTATAGTGTCACCACATGCACAAACATGAGCATGCAAGCATCATGATTCACATCCTTTTCTTGGTTTCACTATATTGGCTCATCAACAGCTCACCTGGACAATGCACAAAAAAGTGCAGCAATGACAGAGAAGGCAAATAACCATGAATTTAAACAGTGCACAATGTAGCTACATCATGTGTTATATCATTATTTTGCAAAATATTTTATATGGTAGGAAAGGTAAGAGACACTGACTGTAAACATAACTTTTGTTTCCAAGAAAACTCCACATGGCACCTTTAAGCTCAATGTGCTAGGTGGGCAGAGTAGTCAAAAACTCAAGTAAAACTAGTAAAAGTTCTGCAAAAAACATCTAGAGCAACAAATAATTTAAAGCACAAAAAAATATTGGCACATTACTATCCACTATTAATACATAACAAAGTCACACACCACTAGCTCCAATACTGGCATTATGACATATAATAGGAGCAGTAGTAGTTTTAAAGCATGATACACTTTATATATGCATAAAGTATTAAAATAGTAGCCAGAACTGGTCCTGACCTCTTTGGGGCCCAAAGCAAAATTCTACTTCCTGTGTGACCTGTGAGCCATGTAAACCATTTGCCATTGCTGCACAGTCACATCTGACACACCAGTGCTCCCACTACAGCCTTCCCTTCCTTACAACAGTTTGCTCCATCTGTTGGTCTAAGAATAAGAACAGAACACCACTATTATTAATTTTATCAACTGCATCTCGCCCAGTTATAGTGTTTACACAAGAATTCCTCTCATACATTTTCAACATGTTGGTTATTTACAGAAAGCTGTGCATCCATATTGCCCAGTATACCCAGCTGATCAAAACCTAAGCTATAATCAATGTCAATCCATTGCTTTTCATCTTGTGTAAGTCCAGAGTTGTAACTAGACCTTGAGTGAGAGACTAGATAATCATTGTCTTGCTTTTAAAATTATGTGCATCCATGAGGAGTGCTATCACAGCTATATATTGTCTGGACTGGTCCCCAGGGAGGCTGCTGCTGGAAAGCGTGAGTTTCATTTTGTGCACGTTCACATGAATGTCATGCGCAATCTTTTCTGAGCTGCAATTTATAAACACTGTTGCCTGTTGGCATTTATCAAATGTAATAAATAACTGTATATCACTCTCACTTTTGTACTGCACAAAGTCATAGAACACATCTGTGGAAGTGGCTGGTAAGCAAGTATGACACAGACAGAATAGAAAAGGATGCACGGCAAGCTAAGACATGAACTGTTATTAGCTGACATCAAACTTGGAAAAGAGAACACAAGTTTACTTAATTAATGCTCCTGGAATCCTGGACCTATTCATTTTAGATGCTAGCGCCACTTGAAAGATTAATCTTGACAGCAGAAAAAAGGAAAAACTGAAGCCACGAACTGAAATCTAAATCTCAAACTGTAGTTCCAGCCATTATTCTTCTACGAACAACATCATGAATGGTGCTAAGACAACAGTTCTCTGCACCAGCAGGCAGCCTCTTAACATAATAAGTGAATAAAAGCAGCACGAAGCCTGTTTTAAAATGTAATGGAGTAAAAGTACTGCTTTTGTCTAAAAATCTACTCAAATAAGAAACAATGTGCTGCACTAAAACTACTCCAATGTGTACAAGTTTCTCTAAAAAGTACACCTACTAGTTTACCACTTTTGACTCTGGCAACCTTCTGGAAGCAGCTAAAGTAACATCGAGCTGCTGTTTTCTTAAGATTTCCATACAGAACCACACATTACTAAAGTACTTTCATTTGATGTTAATTTAAAAAATATCACCTAACTGAGCTTTAAAAGCAGCAATTTGAGAGTATTTCCACGGGCTGTGTATGCAAATAAATGGCCTTGGTTTTGGACAGCATCGTGAATAATCCAACAGCTCTACCCACATAATAACAGGAGCACTGTAAACCTATATTCATTACTTTTCGAGATGACGGCACAACAATGCTTTTCGAAAAGCTAAGAAGTTCAAAAGGTTTGCTGATGGTGTGCGACTAAAAAAGAAATATGTGGCTTTGTGCTGTGCTGCAAACCATTGAAATAAAATGTAAGCTCGACTTGATCTGCATGAACTGACAGCTTGATAGGCCACATGAAGCAGTCAATCAAAAATAACATCACCCACACATGGAAATATTCAAAACCGGGCCTTGTGCTTTAATTGTTTACATAATTTGGCAGAGTTCAGCCTTTTCTTTTAGTGACTGTACCATCGCTGCCTAAGACTCTCATTGTGTCGGTCGGGTGTACCATTCTTTTCTCTTCCTTTCTCACATGTGGAGGCAGCTATCTGAAGCGTCCACGCCGGTGGATTATCCCACTAACCACCAATCCTTTTGCAACAGTTGAGAGGATGAGAGCGCCTGTTGGATCACCTCCAGGCCCTGCTGGTGCCTCTTCTTCTGCTCCCCTTCCAGAGCGGCTCCAGGCTGGGGGCCCGAATCCCCCCGTCTCATCATCCACTCTGTGCCATCGCTCAGTCCAGGCCACACCCCAGCAGGGACTGGCACACGCAGCGTTCTGAGGCCTTCTGAAGGCTGAGGGGGGAGTAACTGCAGGCTCGGATGGTTTTTCCTTTATATTGGTCTACCCTTCTGTCCGTCAGTGGCCAAATCTGCCTTCTTTGCATCTGTTCTCTGCTCTTTACAGCGGCTTGCACCTGTCGAGATGGTACAGGTGGGAGTAAAACCAGCTTTAACATACAAGGAGAAGGAGGGGGGGCAAGCATGCATGCCACACGCAATCATGTTAAAACACAAATGCACTACCATCATTGACACATGTGCATATATGCAAATGGAAATATATATATGCACCATAATAAACCTGCTGCTAAGATATAGCGAAACCCTCCCACACACATCTTGTAGACACACTGTACGCACACACTTATCTGGTCTCTCACACAGTCCCACCCACACACACTCACACAAAGTCATCCTTATCACGAATGTCTGATCTGTGTGGGGCCCGTCTCTATTCACTCCATCAGAAGTGGGGCCCAGAACGTTGCACACACATGCTAATGCCTAAAGACAACAAATCCAATGATGAGGAGATGGCGTTCACTCGAAGCCAGAATGCATGTGCAATCAGCCTGTGGGGGCTTTAGTTTAAACAATGCCTAATCAGACAAAATAACTGAGTGGGACATGGTAAGAGAGAGAAATGGATGGATTGGTAGATGGAGGGAGAATGATTGTTTGTAAGGCAAATACGGAATCCACGCTCACTAACATCCAGCCTCTCTCCTTACACTTTCTGCCGGCTGTCTTCACGTAATGAGGTTAATAAGTGGACATTGGAGACATCTCTGAGAACGGCCGATAACCGTGTCACTCTTCGTGCTTTTAAAAAGCCCAGCACCGGGTTTGCGTTGCTAAACAACGAGGCAGATCCAAACGGTTTGATAAAGCATACATTTCAGCAAATCCACAAGATAATGCAGGTGTATGTTTTCCAACACAAACTCATTTAAAGCTGATTTATATGCAGTTTTTTAGTCGAGACCTTAATGCCTCCACCAGTCACAGTGGGAATGGACAGATTGGCTTCTAATGGCTATCCGATACTATGCAGCAGTATACCTATGTGTTGTTTAATAAGGTGAACTGACCTTTCATCATGGTTATAAATCAATGACATTCTCCCACACTGAAGCACTGCATGCAAATGCATAATATTATCTTCCTACTTGCACATGCATGCACACACGGAGACAAACACACACACACACACACACCAACGGCAACATATTCCCAGGAAGTCAACCTTAAAGATTAATACATGTTCCATGGCCTCCTATTTATACATGTATACTTTGCTTTTTCATACAGACACACACACACAGACTCACAAACAAAGCCTGCTATTCAGCGATGGAATAAAAGAAATTCATTTCCTGTTGCTACTGTACAGTTTGAGGTGTAAAAAAAAAGAAAAAAAAGCTGTTGAAATTACCTTGTTAAGTGGGGAAGGGGTGAGGTAGAAATAGACGAAGTGAGATTGTGTTTGATTGCAGGTAAATGGTAGATGTTTGTGTTCAGGGCCTTTGATGTTGTTTTTGAAAGGACCTGCTGGCCTTTCATTCTGTGATTACTATCTGTCTGCCAGGGCATAATGGCCGAGGTACAGCTCTGTAATGAAGGCATTACCAACTGCAGAATAGAGTAACAACTGTAATGTCCAGATTCCACTCATTTACCTCCCAAATAATACTTCACCTCACCTCGCAGCGGCAGCAATAACGGCGGAGCGACTAATGCCATCTTATCTGTCAGAGAAAACAATATAAAAACAATGTATTTCTTATTACTCCGTCTCGCCTGCTACCACTCTCTTTTCTCTATCCTTGATCACTATAAGTACAGCCCTGAAGCAGAACACATTCTCCAAATTGCAATTTATTTTTGCATCATCAACACAAAAGAAGAAGCGATAAACACTCAGTGTGCGCCTAGACATACTTTCTCCTCATGGGCCTCGCCACGGGCCCAGATAGAAACATAGGTCCACGCGCTGCTGTATGTGTCATTGTGAGCGTGTGGAGGGGTATGTGGAGTGGTGGTGGGGGGGTGAGAGGGACGGGTATGTGTGTGTGTGGGGGGGTATTTGGAATATGTTCCCTGCTTCTCTAATAAGCCACCGGCTTGATGCCACTGCTCTCCTGCATGGGAGGAGATAAGAACTGGCAGAGCAGTGGTGTGGGCTCCCATTGAAACTCAGTGTGCTGCTAAGCCCCTTCACAGCCCCCAGCAGAACCTCAAAATGCACACACACTCATACACACACACAGCAGCGCATACGTGCACCTAACACGCACACCTACACACACAGGGTACAAAGGCAGCCCCCAATGAGGTAACGTTGTGATTACAGATGCAAGAGCACAGACAGCGCGTTGGGAATATGAGGTGGAAGGAGAGAGCGGGAGAGAAAGGAGAGGGAGAAAATAACAAGTATTAAGTCCACTGAGACAGCATTAAAAAAGCACAATGCTCCGGTTGTTGTTCAAAAAGAGTGAGACTACTGAACTGAGGAATCTCTACTTCTTTTTTTTTCTTTCCTCGTGCAGCCTTTAAAAAATTACCACACCAGCAAGACTCATCCCAGCCCCTCATTTTCTATCTTTCCTTTTTTATATAAATATATTTTTACATGCTTCAGCAACAGTAACAATTACTTTATTGAACAGGAGAAACGTTTTGAATTTGCAGGGGGGCTAAGGGGATGTCATTTGCATATCAAACCTTGTTTTTCAGGCCACGGGGGAGTTGAGTTCTCTTCTTTAACTGGTTGAGATTAACCTCCATGCAAATGGAGCAGATGCCAAACTCCAATAAATCAGCACTTAAGAGAGGCTGCATCTGCGGAAGACATTGTTATGAAGAGCAATGCGCACCTTCCCCATGCAGTTGTCAGTAATTGCGAAACTGTTGCTTGTCCATCTGTGGAGTGTTTCGCAAAAGGAAAGAGAGGTGTCAGCTATTGTATCGGAGGAACATTGAAGTCCTTTTTTTTGGCTTTTGTAGAAAATCCTATCACCTCATTAGCACATTTACCAGTGAGTGACCATTAGCTGTCAGCCATAAAAATCAGCTGCCCCAGGCTCTCCTGTCACTCCGTGTCTTTTCTCTCAGCATCTGTATTCATTTGCAAATACTTGAGCAGGGGACTAACAATCAAGCTCCTTAGAAAGTTGAAAGGGGTTGCCTGTTTTCTTACAGTTAGTGTTGTAAAAAGTTAAAACGTGCTACCTGAGTGGAGATTTTAATTGCACTCTCTATACATCTGAATGTGTGTAAATAAGTGTTTAAGGCGTGATGGTAAAATAATAAGTAATTAAAGTTTTACAGGTTTTCCGATGGTTAAGTGACATGAGTTTTGCCAGTGAAGATAAATCCTCAGTTATTCCCAAATTTGAGCATATTTGCAACAAGAACAAGTACAAGGATGTTTTTACTCCATTTTTATTTCATTACATTAGTTTTATATTTGTATATTGGCGTAGAAACTAAGCACAGAGAAGTCAGTACATGTTGCTGTGCCATTGCTGGTTCCAGTCATGGTAAACCAGCTCTGGGCAGGTGCAGCGGTACAGTATTAAACCATGCAGCCCATTTGTGTTCTTCCAAATGGGCCGGCCGTGAAGAGCCAGAGGAATCCAGAGCAACACAGAATTGGAGAGAAGCCTTCAAATGTGAGGCACTCTGGATTAATGCCGAAACACTAATTGCATTTGAGAGGAAACCGCATATAGCTGAATGCTGTGTTTGACATAATTCATTCAGGAACCTAAGAACATGAGTAATGAACTGCTTGTATAATGTTTTGGCTGATCTTGTTACTACGTTTTTTCTTCTTCTTTGCATTTAAAATTGAGCTAATAACTACAGAGCATTGCATTTTTATTTAGTGAGTGTTTTACCATGTCAGGATTTTTTGAGGTTTCTGTTTTGTGTGAGCATAGTTAGTTAACATACACCAATCAGGCATAACATTATGACCACCTGCCTAATATTGTGTTGGTCCCCCTTATGTGGTCAAAAATGCTCTGAACCATTGGGCATGGACAAGAGGACCTCTCAGGGTGTCCTATGGGGTCTGGCACCAGGATGTTGGTAGTGGATCCTTTGGGTACTCTGGGTTGTGCAGTGGGGCCTCTGTCAATCAAACTTGTTCCACTGCATCCTGTTGATGCTTGATCAGAATGGGGTCTTGGAAGTTGGTAGGTCAAATCAATCAAATCAACTAAAATCCAAGGTTTTCCAGCAGAACACCACATAGTACCAATATGATCAATGTTATTTACTTCACCTGTCAGTGGTCATAATGTTGTGGCTGATTGGTTTATATATATGTATATACACACAAAAATATATAAATATCAGGAGATGCATTTGTTATTTTTTAAGTAATATGATATTGCATATATTATGATATGATGGATATTGCACATTGATAAAAGTTATTGCACAGATATTTCACATTGAGCGCTGTTTGTGTGGTATACTCTCTACTATGGGTACTCCAGGTTAGAACTAGCTTCTCTGCTGACTTTCCTCCAACAACAAAAGGCCTCTGTGACAAATTTAACAGCTCGATATGACTTCCAATGTTTGTTTGTACTTTGCATCTGTGCTGGCAAACAATTTTTACAGCAGAAGATTAATAGAAGACGGATGCACAAACCCATCATCAGGCAGCAGGTGCAAGGAGCACCACTCACCTGACGCTCTATTTAAATGTTTGAGTGTCGCAGCTGCATTCAGAAGTCAAATATCCTGCTAAAGTGGCCCTCGAACCAGATTTTACCACCACAGTACACCTGAAAAATTGAAGATTTAATTGGATATTAAGCGATCTTTCTGCAATTTTAAAGCACAAGAAGCAAGCTAAAGCAATATCACCCTCAAAAACTTTGCAGTTAGGTTGTGTTTTTCACCTTTTTTGTGATGCAATCCCAATATTCATGCTTCTTTTAACTGTCTCCGCCAATTCTTGTTGGAAATATCTGTCTTTGTAGCAGCTACAGGCTCTGCTATGTTCACTCACATTACCTTAGTCTGCCTGCCATGTGGTGCTGGGCGAGTAGTGTGCTGAGTTATTCTTGTTGCCTTTTCTGAGGCTCCCTGAACTCTGATGTCATTGTTTTACTTCTAATTTTGTGAATCAACATTTCATCAATATTTCAGTGATGCAGATAGATTGCACTTGGGCTATGAGTGTGCTCATCTCCCCGAGGTTTTCGGGTTTAATATTGTAACATCAGAGCTGACACTGAAGTCAGCCCCGTTGTTGCCCTTCAGTCAGTATCGCCCGCCTTTCATGTAAGCTCTACAGACAGAGTAGGGTTGCTTTGTTGGAGGAGAAGACTGTTATTTCATCTGTTGTGTAGGGCTCGAGGAGCAGCGGGGAGAAAAGAGAGTGCCGGATCAGAGAGCCATTTTTGTTTTTCTGAACAGCACTTCCCCTCCGAGCTACTCGTAATGAGCAGGGCTGTTCGATAGCTCCTTTTTCAGCTGAAAAGGTGCCACCGTATCGCCTGTCCCGCTCGTCCGACGCATCCTCCAACAACTCTCCCCCCTCCCGCGGCCCATTCATCACACTCAAAATGCCTCTCACTGCCCGAGCTCATCTCCAACAGGTCGAAGGAAGATTGATTTGTTTGTGTACAGAGGGAAAAGGGAGTGCGAGGGGAGCAAGGAGCAGAAGAAATGGAAAAGACTGAGGTGGGAGCCAAGAAAGACGGATGCCAAGGTGTGGTTTGTGTTTGTGTGGAAGTGCCAAAGACTCCGCCAGTCAGACAAACACAAAGACAGTCACACAGCATGAGTGTGTGTGTGTTCAACTCCAATCCACAGATATTTTCACTTCCCTCTAGCGTTCACTCACCTGTCTCAGTCTATGATGTCTACCTTTCTTATCCAGCATATTTAATCTCCTTTGCACAATGTGACCAGAATAGTAGCAGTGAAGGGATTTTAGCAGTATCAGCTCAATGAAGATTTTCTTGACCTGTAAATGGGCACATTTTGGACAAATAACCACATTGGAGAAAACCTCAGTAACGTGTTGATGAATCTTAAAATGTCAGGCTGTCAAAAATGTTTCCAGGTAAGCAAAATGGTTTAATCATTTTTGTATCTTTTTTGTCTGAGCCACAGGGCGTAGGAATAGAAATGGATTTTGTTGTGGTATGATCTATTATGCCTTCATATCGGGGGCTCAGGAAGGAACCCTTCGAGTTCTTTGTAAACATCTGACTCAGCCGAAACGGAGTTCCTGTTCCTGTCAGTATACAATCATTCATCTCTACGTGAGACCAAATGTTTTGGTGATGCAGCTAATTATCACTGAAAAATCTTTGCTTCGTAAATGTCTGATTTCGTGCCTGGAAGCTGTGCTGCCAGTTCCCGTCGTCCTGAATGCCTTGTAAAATTTCAAGGTCCAATTATATTGTCTTTTTTCATTTGGGTTCTGAATTTACTGGCGGTCCCTGAATGGCTGCCAGCGAGCCGTGGCTCCTGCTGTAAACAGCTAGGTTTAAACACTCCACTCATGCTGGCATGGTTCAGTGGTTGTGTCAAGCCTTAATCGACGTGCAGTTCAGTAGAGCTTTTAAAGGACCCTTATGGCATCCTTCAGGGTCAGACTGATATACTGATTTGCCATTACCGGTTCATTATTTAAAGTGGATAGAACAATGTTATACGTGCCTGTCATGATTATAGTTGATTGGCAGTGATGTGTCTGTCATTTAACTTTATAGTTATCTGTGATTAAATTAAATTTCTCTTTAATTTTGCACAAAAAAGTGCCATTACCATTAATTTTTCTGAGTTTGAGTACAGCACTTTTACATACCAATGACTATCTGTTACATGCAAGCCCTCACTAAACAAGATCACACAATGCTGATTAAACCTATCAACACCTAGTAAATAACTCAGAATTTTAATGGATACCAGAGTTCTAAACCTGGTGTTTCTTCCTGCGCTAGAGCATTGATAGTTGTGTGTTTTGATTCAGCAATGACTGGTTTGCCAGAACCGAATAGGAGAGCAGACACTGAGTAAGCTATGGCAACTAGGAGTATGGTGGAAAACCCTAGAAAACATCCAAGAAAGTTTCTGATGCTCCAGATAGATAAGAAACTCTGCGTTCAGAGGAAGAATTATAGTCTATAAAAGAAAGGGATTGTCGACGACGCATACTTCCTAAAGTACTCTCAACAGTGTTTGGATGCATGGATAGATAGATAGATCTGTAATGAAAAAACAAATATACTTGGTGCAAAATAGCTAGATAAACATTTGGAACAGTCTTGTAATATATGTAACAAATGAATAGAAATACAATTTTGTACCTGCACATTGCACATCCATCTCCTGCATATAGAGTATAGTAGGGTTACTTCCTATTCTTGCCCATTAGACAGTCTGATGGCAGCTAATAGAAAGCACCTCCTGTAGCGTTCAGGCCTGCAGCCTGTGACTGAAGGTGCCTTTCTAAATTACCTCCAAGGCAAGGAGTGGGTGTGAGAGATTTCTCATAACTGACTCAGTGTTGAGAGCATCCTTACCTCCGTCACTTTCTGCACACTACGTCCATTTTAGTCCTAATGATGGAGCTGGCCTTCCTAATCAGTTTATTACTCCTGTTCTTGTCTGCTGTGCGAACTACCCTCTCCTCAGCACACCACACCAAAGAGCATAGCACTGGCCACTGCAGTCTAATGGAAGAGGCACAAAAGAGGTCTGCAGATGTTAAAAGATGTCAGTCTTCTTCAAAAATAAAGACAGCTTTGCCACTTCTTATATACCAATTCCATGTGGGGGGTCCAGTCCAGTTTGTTGTCCAGCTGTGATCTTAAGTATCTGTATCTGGAGACGAGTTCCACCTCAGTACCTTAGATATTAACTGGAACAAGTTTGGACCTCTTCCTTGTGAAAATCCAAAAACATCTCATTAGTTTTAGTGATATTTAGTTGCAGCTGGTTGCGATTGCACCAGATGACATATGGGGGTACTTCAAAAAGTTGTAGGCCTCACCCAGAAACAAGGGGCATAACTTCCTTTTTGGGGCATAACTGTATGCTATAAAGCCTTTTGTCGCTGTCCACAAAAACTCAAATCTTTGAAGCAATCAAAGAAAAAAGGAAAGGAAGGCTTTGAGCTGGCTGCTATTGCTCCAGGACAATGTGTCCAGCCACACAGTACAGGAAGAAGAAGCAGCCAAGTGCAGCTTCAAACTGTTACTCACCCGACCTGCACCGTCTGACTTCTATTTCCCAAACTGAAATCCCACTTGTGTGGTCACCAGAGATGTGACAAGATGGGACTTTCTTCAGCGAAGGGATAGCGAAGCTTGAACCAAGTGCATTGAAGTTGTAGGAGTCTATGTGGACAAATATGCAAGAACAATCTGTCTCCTGTGATGTTTTCTGGTGAGACCGAACACATTCTGAAATACCCTCATAGTCCCCAATAATACCCCTCTACTCCTCCTCACATCCTCCCTTAATACTTCCAACAACTGCTGAATCATCAAAAAATGTCTGGAGAAAACAGCTGTGTGATCTATTTTGGAAGTCCGATGAGTAAACAGGAATGGAGACAGAACATTTCCTTGTGGGGCGCCTGTACTGCTGAGGACTCGTGTTCTGTAGGTGCACATACTTTGGGGAGACTATTTCTGAGTCCATCTGCATCCTGCTCATCGTCTCACCAAGCAGCTCTGGTTGGATCGTATTGAAGGCGCTTGAGAAGTCAGAGAACATAATCCTTACAGTTGCATCAGAGGTGTCCAAATGTGATCACTCTCACTGTCTTCTTACCTTCAAACATCAGGAATCCTGTACTGTTTTCTTACGAGTTACATTTCTCATTCACCTTACTTTTATTCAGATTATGCGATGTCTGTAAATGTTCCAGTGTATGCACTGGAGTGTTAGACCTGAGGGGAAAGCAGGGGGCGTGATTGTTCAATTCGGTCATGACCCTTGTCTCAGAGTAGGTGGATTAAAATCCCCCCTTAAGGCATAAAAAAAATATCATTGTTGGTGTCAATGATGAGTTTTGGACCCTGCAGAGAGTTGCTAACTTGTCACTAATGAACACTAATAGTTGCCATTTCAAAGGTCAGGGATGTTGGTTAATTCTAGATCCCCTGATCCCTCCTCGTCCCTGTCTTTATTTGATAACTTAATCTCCCCACCTCAACTAACAGGAGCCTCCTGTCCCTGAGCTCCGGTCTTTAAAACCTGCTTTGCTGCAGTTGGAAGTAGATCTATAACCGTTTGCACTTGTTTGATTAGTAGCAGAGGGAAGGTGATTGTCTCCATCCATTTTACTGGGTAGAACCTGTACCTCACATAGATACTTAAGCCAATTACTGCATGTCTTGGCCCATGTTGACCGCAGTTTCCCAAGAGCTATCAAGTGCTTAATGATCTGAATATTCTGCTTTTATCCTGTTTCTTTATCAAAGTCTGATCTTAGGGATTCACATATTCCCAAATTTGTGTTGCAGCTTTGAAGGTGGAGTCTGTGATTCTGGAGATAAGTTGTTGATATTTAGCAAGTTAGCATATTTATATGGTTATCATGTACCAGATTTACTGTCCCTCTTGCTCCAACTGCCCCCTTTCCACCCATCTGTCTCCTTTTTGTCAGTCTAGCACGTGAGCACAAATGTGCACGAGCTTGAACATGCACAGGACACGCTTGAATAGTGGTCCAAGCCACTTAATTTGTTTCCTATATGAAGAGCCAGGACTGTGTGCGACCACCAGATTTTTTTTAGGGCATACACACAACAGGCAGCTAGCAGGCTGTAATATGCACTGATAGTTACTCGCTGAATCTGACAAAAGGTGCATTGGATTAGAATCAGTGACTATACCTTTAGGGGACCATGTGGAGATTTTGACCGGAGGGCTGAACTACATAGCAAGTTCAACATAGCCAGGCTTTTTTTGTGTTAGTTTGCTTGACAAAACCTAACCCCCCAGTCAGGGATAATGGGTACTACAATGGCAGTTGTCAACCTTCTTTGTTATTCCAGGTTTTCTTTAGGTGTGCTTCCATAATTTGAGGCGTCATTTGACTCTTTTTCCGAAATGAAGTGGTGTGTGTCGCCTACTCCAGTCAAGAGAAACAGGTTGTTTTAATGGAAGGCTATGAAGAATATAAAAATGTATTATGATATAAAGTGCTGTTACTGCAAATGATGCAAGAGCAGAATGCTGGTAGAAAACTGTTAATGTATAAGGTAATATATACACCTATCAGCCACAACATTATGACCACTGACAGGTGAAGTGAATAACATTGATCATATTGGGACTATGTGGTGTTCTGCTGGCATCCGTGTTGATGAGACTTACACCCAAATAAACATTGTCCCAGAACAAGCACACTCCCTCATGCAAATGGCAATCCCAAATGTCACTGGCCTACCCCTGCAGGAAAATGCACCCCACCACATGGCAAAAACATCAAACAATCAGGAACATGTTGAGGAACAAAATTCCGAGACCCATTGTGATGAAGCATCAACAGGATGCAGTGGAACAAGTTTGATTGACAGAGGCCCCACTGCTCAAGCCAGAGTACCCAAAGGATTCACTGCCAACGTCCTGGTGCCAGACCCCATAGGACACCCTGAGAGGTCCTCTTGTCCATGCCAATGGTTCAGAGCATTTTTGACCACATAAGGGGGGCCAACACAATATTAGGCAGGTGGTCATAATGTTATTCCTGATCGATGTATAGGTTACAACTCTGTGCAGCCTGAATGCAGTTGCTTGTTTTCTAACATTAAAGCTGCACATTAAAGCTCTTAAACTTTAAGCTTCATTCATTTAAATATGATACACAACAAATGCATTTAGGTCTGAATATTTACTGTGATACATTCAAGTAGAATGAGCAATTTTCTAATCTGTCTTCTATTAGCTGCAGTACCAGCAGTATTAAACAGACTTGGCAAATCAGGACCAAGCATAAGAGCATTTTCTGCATCACCGACTAAATACAATTTGTACTACTGTAACTGCTCAGTTTTGTTCAGTGGCATTACTAACATATGGCTCAAGAGGTTTGCAGATATAATGTATTTGTACAGCTGAGAATCTGTATCGCTCTTAGAATTAGTGAAAGGGTGGCGCTTATTACAGCCAATTTAAATCCTAACCTCCATACATGAGCTGCTCTGGAGCAGGTTAGCTGTGCAACATCAGTTCCCATGGTGATCTAGAAGGTTAAAGGAGAACCACCTCTGGCTTTAGGCTCAGCATACCTCACAAACTCATTAATCTCACTCTGTAGTACACCACTCAGTTGTACCAGTGTTTTCACGAATGTGTCCTCCTGTTTTGTTTGTTTTCTTCCATGTACACAAAAGATGCAAATCTGTGCTCAGATGCACACAGGTGGCAGTAATGTCAGAGATGCCGTACTATCCCAGCCCAGACAGGGGAAGAAGACTGGTAACAAGTAAACACGAATATAAACAATGCAGGTTTTGCATGTTTTATGAGGAGGGAAATGTATTCAATGCATTTGTTAGATGTCAAGGATACGCTCTATGCATTTTGATGAGAAGCTCTGAATGTAAACAGAACCACTGTGTGTTGACAGGAAAACTCCAGAGGGCACCTTTAACTGTGGATGTCCCTTTTGTTTTTGGGTAATTTCTCTGGCGAGGTTTTCGCTTCTGCTCACTTTTTCTGGTTTTAGCTGACAGGTGTGTCACTATGGCGGTATCCTGCGTTGCTGTAGCTTTCCCTCAAGCTTTAATGAGGGGTGTGTGGCTCCTCTTTTTGCATATCACTGCCGTATTGACTGAGTTGTCATTTGCATAGCTGGCTCGCGAGCTTGGATGTTTTGCCACTGGCCTCTGCCCTCTAAGAAGACACTTCTGCTGCCAGCGACTGTATATTTTAGACGAATACGTGATTGAAATTGTATACTCTCCCTCCTTGGAGTAATAAATGACCCGATCTGGTTTTGCATACATGCCTTGACACCAAGAGACATCATACTTCCACCACACGCACTTCCCATAGGGTAGACTGATTACCATGTGGAAGCACTTGTCCATAAATTTGCATTTTAGTTTAGAAAAATGGCAGCACATGAGGCATTTTTAGCTGTCCTCTTGTTTGTAAACTGTACGTGCCAGTGAGCCCATGGTCTGGCTGTTAATGAAATGCCACAAGTCTAATCTAATGTTTAACTGAACAGCAAACGAAGCTCTGTAAGATTAATCTGGCCGCTTGCACAGACGGCATGAATGAACAGATAATGTTAACTGAAACGCAAGCTGGGGAGAATGAAAACACCGAGGCAGACAGTGCTCTTGTATTTTTTGAACCTGACGAACACCCCGCCGACTGTTTCTTCACAGGTCGCGCTTTTAAATTTCACACCGAAGACAGATGCTGAGCTGCTCTGCTGCTGTGTGATTTCTGATGTAATCTACTAAGCTGGATCGATTCTGTTATTTCTTCGCTGGGTGGGCTCTGAAGGCCTGCCGGGCAAGTCTTCGCTGGAAAAATTGGAGCATAGTTGTGCGGCGGAGTCGGGAAGAGCCCATAGGAGCTGTCATAGTTTTGTGTAATGTAGGTTAACGCTGCTCATGGAGGCAATGCAACACAATGCCACACAAGCTCTTGATCAAAGGGTTGGCATGGAGAGGAGGAAAACTATGAAGTTGCTTCAAAACTGTGGCATTACACTGCAGATCCAGAACTCCTGTGGTTTGTCTTTATATCATGAGATGTGAATTTTAATGAATCTATACCCCTCTCTCTCTGTGTGTGTCTCATCAGAAACCGGCTCAGCTATCACCTCCACTTGCATCGGTCTGGGAAACTCACTCACGCCACCTGCAGGCCAGGCTGGCAAACCAGTTCCAGGCTACAATGGTAAGAGATGATGAATATCCCTGCTACAACACACAGGGAACACATCAAATCTGTTCTATCTAGCAAAAAAGATGCCTCTGATTTATTATATTTGTAATTAAATCTTCCTGTCAGGCCATTATTTTAATCTACTCATGTTAAAACCCCTCGGCTTACAGATACAGTCGGCTCAAACAGGGAATGGATAAAAATTTAGCAACCGCTTGCAAGTCCCTGCAGAATGTTTAATCTTTTTCTGCACTTCCAGTTTGCCAGTGGGTGATACACCACCTCTGAATATGAATTGCTCCTCTCCCCTTTGCACTAGTCACAGTGATCGATGATGACATGCAGGAGGTGAAGCCAAGAACCCTGGGAAATATTGTGGTGAGGTAAGCCGTGTGAGGGGCTTAGTTAATGCTTTACCTTTCCTCTGGGACTCACACATGCACACACATTTTAGAATTTGACATATAAGCATGTTGCACAAGCTAATGGAATCTAAACATGAATCTTTTTCTCATTAAATGCAATATTGCATTTGTGGACAGTGTGTCAGATATCGTTTTTCACCACGGTTGGAGAGGAAAATGTGTTTGTGTGAGAGTGTTGGCAGTGCTGAGTGGACTTTATCAACAGCTCCAGTGGTCAGCTACAACCCTTCGTGCTGCCTTATCTTCCACCCTGCTACCTATCTGTTGTCACTCTCCAACCCCACTTCCCTGTTCTTTGTAACCGCTGGTAATGACTCAGTGCCACAGGGGATTTCCAAGAAACCACATGCACAGTGCACCCAGGAATAATATCAGGTGGAGCCATGAACTGACAGGAACAGCTGTGTCACTGTGTTTACTTGTAGAAGAAGAAGTCTGTGCCGGATCCCTTTCTTAGATTCAAAAGCTGTATATCCACAGCGTCATAAAGTCGCTTCAGTATTTACAGAGTGAGCTGAGAATGTGCAGACCGTGTTTTTTAACCCTCTGAACTCAAAGCAGTTTCGGGTTGTTTGCTACGCTTGTTACATTTTTACTCACTGTCGGATTATTTATCACTTCAATATAAAGTCCTGCACCTCTGTGGAAACAGCACAACCATGGATAGAAGTAGAGAGAACTCAGAAATGTTTTTTTTTTTGCAGTGCAACAAAGTTATAGTTCCATAAATCATAAAAAGAAAGAAAGCAGTTGAAGTTCTTTGATTATTCGTTTTTACAAAAAAGAAAACTTTAATCAACATGTACAACATTTTTCTAAGTGCCCACAGGTGTTACCAGTAATAATGATATTTTACTACTTACATTTTTAACTAGTTTCCATGCGTTCCTCCTATCTGCTGGGTGTAAACACTGCCTGCAGTTCAGCCCAGCTCAGCTAAAAAAAATCCCTGATTTTTTGGCATGTGACGTGATTTTCTTTAGTTTTTTATAGAATCTTTGGCAAATTTTTAAATGAGACATGCATAATCAAGTGTTTTTTGGATTTTTTCCTAGACAAAAAAAGTAAACTTTACCCGTGATTAGTTCAAGGGCTGATGGAAAGTTGAAAATCTGATGTATTTGTAGTTTGCTGCTAAGATAAATAGTGTAATTTTGTTGGTTAAAAAAAGCCTTTAGAATCTTTGAGGTTCAGAGGGTAAATGCAAAGCTTTAAACTAAAATCCTTAGATGTATAATAAAAGCAAAAATAATGAAGTAAAAACTATTTAAATTTGGAGCTTTTGTGCATATAGGAAAGGATGGTGTAGATTTTTACTGTTGTCGAACCTTTAATCATCCCCTTTCAAAAGAATATCAGCATCTGACGTAAATGTTTTTGAATGTTCTCCTTGTAGTGAAATTAAAGTATGCAGAGTCATGTTTAGGGTTCAGAGATGGGACCATCTTGATCAAGACACTGGCCAAGAAGTGGGATTACTTTGTAGTCTCTTGTTAAACAAAGACTGAGTCGCTGAGCTCTGCTATCTACCCTGTGTGTTTGTTTGGGTGACTCAGTGTGGGTGAGGCAAGGTGAAGTCTAGAAGAGTCGGGCTGTGTGTGGAGACTAACTGCAGGGAAGTGAAATGAAGGTAGATCCATCTTTACACACCCCTGTGGCTTTGGAGGAGGAAATTTCATAGACTTGGTTAATTTTGAAAATGACCCAAACCCATAAAGATCCAGCCAGATAGTTTATGTGTAGGGTTTTTGTAGAAACTGCTATGTAGTTGGTGTATTGCTTTGTCATGAATGGAAGTTTTCATGTATGAAACTAAATTAAACTTATACTTTTCCTCTTCAGACTACCTTTACCTCCCGGTGCAGCTTTGTCATTGTGGCAGAACCGGGATTTGTTTAAGAAGCTCTACTTCACAAAGTTCCCAGTAAGTTGTATCCTAATTTCTTTTAAAAAAAAGTATTTTGGGGGGATTTTTCACATTTTTATTGATAGAGATAGGGTGACAGGGAGGAGAGTGACATGCGGCAAATGCTTTTGAGCCTGACTTGAACTCATGACCGCTGCTGGCGACCTACGCCCACATGGTAACGCCTTAACTCAGCGAGCTATACGGCGGCCCTGTATCCTAATTTCTATACAAAATAATGTTTATTCCTCCACTAAGGCAAGAGCTGAGGTATGTTATGTGCAGGTGGAGCATGGACAACGGAAAAAAGCTCATTATATTTTGGTGCAGCATTGGGCTTGGCACAGGTTGTGCTCTCTGAGTGCCCTCCTATTTGGACAAGAACCATCTTGTACTGTAGACATCCCACCTAATTTAACCCTTAGAGCCTGACAGACCAAATTCACATCCCTTCTCTTCAGCTGAATTGCATATGGAGTGAGGTAGAGTGCATATCAAATGAAACAGCACGACTTGACCTTTCCAATGATTCCAGTTGTTTATGTGTGACAAAGTGTTATTGAGAAAAATAATTTAGAAATGATATTCAGATTTAATCATAGTTATTATCTGCATCCACTCCACATTTGTTAGAATTACTCAAAAAAAAAACCCAGCGGATTGATAATGTTGCTTCAAATATTTGTACCAAAGTAATCACATTATGAAGACGGATTAAACTTCTGCAAACTTCTGCTTTACTAATTTCTTCACACACACTGCTGCTTCTCGGTTGAAAAAGTCCCAATAGTTAATACCTGGCGGCCTGCAGCATATGAAACAGAAACAGCAGAACTTTCTAGTTTTTTCTCTGTGCAACAAAACAATGTTGAATAATCTGGTTTTGAAATTACAGCAAATGTCTGCATTGTCTCCAGAATACAGCGGAGGTAACATCCCACTTTGTTAGAAACAACACAAAACAAGAAATTACTTTTCTTTGCAAAGATTCGAAAGCTGCATGTGGATGCATATTTTTTCTGCCTCCCACCATCATGATTCTGCTATTGGCAGATTCTAGACCATCTTCCCCACACAATTATGAAAAGATACCTCTAGTGCCAGCATTTTATGATGAGATACACGTAGAAACACATCTTAACAACAAGCAATTTTTTTTGTTATTGAGATGAAGTATAATATAAAAAGTTTGCAAGTGTTATTATATCAAATAATGGAAGATCTGGATAGAATAGACTGTTCTGAAAACACTAAAGGTAGTGAAATTACTCTGAAAACAGCTTAGGGCTCACATGATTGATAACAGAAAGGTATTTTTGAACTGTAATAAGTGCAGTTCTTTGAAAATATGCTCAGTTATGCTTTTGTGACACTGAATCAATAATGTATGAGAGCAGGTAGTGTTGAGTATGTGGTAAAAGGCTGCCCTCAAGTGTTGAAATCATGCATTGCAGAACTATTTTGCTTATTTCCAGAAACTGAAATTCTGAGAAAACAACCTACAAAATGTTTATACTAAAGACCTTATGAATCCAGATTTAGGAGAATCCCATGGTAAGGCTTTTTGTGGCTTTTCTGAGCTGCTCCAAATGCAACATTATCCTTTTTTACCCTCAGGGTTACTATGACACCATGGATGCAGGTTTTGTGGACGACGAGGATTTCCTTTACATCATGTCCCGCTCTGATGATGTCATCAACGTGGCCGGTCACAGACTGTCTGCTGGAGCGTTGGAGGAGGTACCTGAGAAATAACAAAATAAGTCACATGAAGGTTTTCCCAAGTCTTTTTTTCATGGTGTTATCATGTTTGCACATGGTTGTGTTTTGCAGTCTGTGATGCAGCATCCAGCTGTGGGAGACTGTGCAGTGGTGGGTCTAGATGACTCTCTGAAGGGTCATGTTCCCTTGGCCCTGTGTGTACTCAAGAATGGTGGGGATAGTATTAACTGAAGTATTTTACATCATCTTTTGGTCATTGGTTCAGACGTCAGATAACCAAAATGAAACTAAAGGTGGTATTAAACTACTTGTGCTTGTTTGCATCATGTGCCATGTGTTTCAGGTGTGCAGAAAACAGAGGAGGAGGTCATTAATGAGATGGTGAAGCTTGTGAGAGACACCATTGGACCAGTAGCTGCCTTTAAGAAAGTGCTTTTCGTCCGCGGATTGCCGAAGACTCGCTCCGGCAAGATCCCTCGCTCCTCTTTAGCCAACCTGGTTAACGGCAAGCCCTACAAGGTATGAAACAACTCTTATAGTTTGTGCATTATTTCCCTCACTCCCTCAGTACTTTGTTTTTTTTACAAGTTCAGTGCTTCATGAACAATTATCTGAGGGAACATATAGTTTGTGTTTTGTTTTTTCTGTCCCCTGTGCAAAGGATTTTACAGTAGCTCAGGAGACAGTAAAGCTCATTTTGCCACTGAGAGTTTGAGCGATGATGTTGCATTAGTGGGCCCTGTACTCATTAAACAGAACCCAGGCTCATTTGGGATTTCATCTCTTTATACTTACTGACTCAGTGTTCTGCTGATCAGATGCTCCCCAGGAGAGACTGGGATGACAAAGTGAGAAACAATACTTCCTGATATAGTTTAGTTTGCAGTTTAAATCCTCTAGATGATTTATCAAAATGTAATAAATTTAGACATTCTATGCATTAGGAAGGGTTTGTGGCACAATTTAGATCATGTAAATACACACCGATCAGGCATAACATTATGACCACCTGCCTAATATTGTGTTGGTCCCCCTTATGTGATCAAAAATGCTCTCAGTGTGTCCTATGGGGTCCGGCACCAGGACATTGGTAGTGGACCCTTTAGGTACTCTGGCTTGTGCAGTGGGGCCTCTGTCAATCAAACTTGTTCCACTGCATCCTGTTGATGCTTGATCAGAATGGGGTCTAGGAAGTTTGGAGGTCAAATCAACATCTTGGGCCATTGTCATGTTCCTCAACATGTTCCTGATTGGTTGATGTTGTTGCCATGCATTTTCCTGTGGGGGTAAACCAGTGACATTTGCATTTGCATGAGGGAGTGTGCTTGTTCTGGGACAGTGTTTATTTGGGTGTCTAAGTCTCATCAACACAGATGCCAAAATCCAAGGTTTTCCATCAGAACACCACATAGTACCAATATGATCAATGTTATTCACTTCCCGTCAGTGGTCATAATGTTGTGGCTGATCGGTGTATGCATTCCTTCATTTTATTTACAGTACCAATTCAAAAGAGCTGTTTTTCTTCACAGATCACTCCAACCATTGAGGACCCAGAGGTGTTCAAAGACATCGAGAAACAAGTTGAAACTGCTCTCGGGCGTAGCAGAGCCTGAACTTGAAAAACTGAAGTAGGACACATCAGGGGAACACAAATTCACTTTCTTTTGCAAGAAACATGCAGGAATGTTCACTCCGTGCACAGTGTGCTGCAAATGTGAATGCAAAGTAGAAGCAAAATAAGTGATTATTGTAGGTTTCCATGTCACTCCGACATTGATGTTCTTGCCTTACCGGACCTAATCCATGCAGCTGGATTAATATTTCCACTTGTAATAGTGAAAAAAAACTGTATATTTGTACCTAATCTGAATAATAATGTGAACCCACAATGCACAACAGGCTTTGCAGATTCATAATTAATGAACAAAGACGAGCTACAACTACTGTTTATACAGACCCGAGGCCTCAAGCTAAATAACATTCTGAATTATGAATGACGAAACATGAAGGCAACTCATTCACTGACAGTTTTTTATTTTATTGACAATGAAAATTTGTTTGCTCACCACTTAGTTTTTGACCAAAAGTACAAGAAGTAATAAATAAAAAATGGACACGAAATAAAATGATTCGTTGTTCGTGCAAATCGAAGATGTAAAAACGAAATGAAAAGCGTAAGACTCGTCTTTGAGTGGTCCATCGGAAATAACTAAAAGACAGAAAACAGGGCTGTACAACGGGTTACCCTGGAAACTCTGACGGAAACAAAGAGTTAACAGTTACACCAAATGTAAGTCACGGCAAGCAACAGGTTTTTTTTTGTCATTAAGTCACCTCACTTCAACATGGTCATATACACTCTACACACACTATGAGCTAAAGCAGTCTGTCTTTCAGTTATTTCATCGGTTCGGTTGGTGTTTGAAGGGTTTCGGGGGGAGAAGGCCAGCTCGGCTGAAAAGTGTAGTTGTCCTTTGTGTGAATGCATCGCCTGACAAAACATACAGTACGACAAGTGACAGCTTCTACGAACGAACTTCTTTTTGTTCTCTGAGGGGAAGTTTTGTGCAACTTCGGAGAGCAAACTGCGTCTCTTGTTTCGTCCTTGGCTACTAAATAGTCCGTTGAGTTGATGCGGTTGTATGAAAGTGCTTGTCATGTTTGTTCCAGTGCGTCGACGCGTCCTCTTAAAACGCTCCTTTTTGCGAGTCCATAAGAAAGGATAATGAAGTTTTGTTGAACAGGGCTCGAAGTGGTGCTTTTTTTTCTGTGTTCACCACTAGAGGGCAGGTTTTCACACGACATCCAGAATCTCTTCCTCTCTGTATGGTGCGGCACAGGTTCATCATCATCATAATCATCGTAATCATCATCAGCACAATGAAAAAATAAAACCATATGTACAAAATGATCTAGAGGGACGGGGGTAGTATGGAGAGAGTTTAAAGAGCAGCATATATTAATCTATGGTCCACTAAATGAGGTGGCAGGGACATTTTTTTTTTGCACAAACTCTGAATATCTTTTTGTTTTTTTTATACATAGATGTGTGTATATATTAAAAATGGCATATTTATATTAATTTACAGATAACCTACACATCTCCTGTAGAAGAAATACACAGTACATTATGCTTCGACAAGTTACTGTACATGTAAAAGGTAGAAATGGTGACAACGGTGGGGGGAAGGGGCAGCCTGCAGGACAGTTTAGCACCGGCATCTGGTGCCTACGTTATAGGGGATGGAGCAGGGTGTTTGGGGGGG
>OMNN01079640.1:0-22867 GCA_900302755.1 Chromis chromis | reverse complement strand
GTAACTACATCAATATCTAAAACAAAATAGAGATAGGAAAATGGAAAGTATTTACAGAAAATAAATAACATGCATTAACAAAAATCAAATGTGCAATATGATGAATAATGACAAAATAATTCCTGGCTTTGATGCAAGTAAGCAGTTAAAAAAAACGGCAGAGAGTGGGTTATTTAAAGCAAAATGTACATTTTAGCGAGAATACTTAACTATGTAGGGCAACAGCTAGAGGACAGGCACAAATGTCTGGACAGGCAAAGTGGCTCTTCGAATGGCAAACATGTAAAACTAAACTCAAACTGAACTGAATTTAACTCACATTCCCCACAGAGACCTGGCTGCCTACCACTGTCTTCTTCTTTCTGGTCATGCTTGGATTCCAGTGGCAAACCAGACTGTCATTCTGCACACTGTAGTTTTTATGTCCAACCAGCCAGTAAGTGTTCATTTTGCCTTTACCCTAGCAGAATAAGGATGGAAATGAGAGAGCAGCAGTGACACTTGGGTATCGGTCTGTCAGAGATATTACTGTTTGTGAGAAATCCAACCCCACCCAATATACCAATACATAACCCAATATATAAATGTGTAAGGCCTGGCTAAAAAAGTTATGTGCACAAGTAGACAGCACTTGGACTGAGTAAGAAGATATATTTATTGTATTTGCTATCTAGAATATGAAATAACATGTACAACATATCAAATCAATCAACCCATCAATCACATAAAATAACAAATCAATTCAACTGTTCCAGAAAAATGAATTTTATGGCATGAGTAAGATCTTTTACCTTCACCTCAATCTCTCCACGAAGCTGCAGCTCGTAGGCGTTGTCTTTGATGAGAGCCAAATAGGTTTCTGAACTGGCGTGGATTCTCTGAGCTGGAACAGAAAAAACATTTGAAATGTTCAAATTCTACTAAGATAGTGTAGAAGAGGAATCTTCTCTAGGGCCAGAGACATTTAAAATGTCGTCAAACTTCAATGTGAAGTAGGCTAATAAATGAGAACAAGAAAATAAAGGTGGTCCCAAGGAGCTGTCTTCTGAAAGGACATTCTTTTGTGCTGTGTTTACAACTGCTTCCAGCATGGGGCCGAACTCTAATCATTCCTTCAGGCCTAAATTCTGTTTCCTGTTTCCTATCACATAGAGATCATCATTTAATTCTGTAGCAAATCAATAACTTATAATATTACTTAAACTTGTGATTATTGTATGTAAAAATACGATCATGAATAATAAGACTTAATGTCACGCCACCTCCAGCTCCGTGTACTGGCAGCCTTTTCTTACTCGTTGCCTATGCTCTGCTCTGACCCCAGCAGCTCTGACGAACCTGACACCTCCTGAGTCCATTAAACTCTCCCAGGTGCCCGCTGAATACCATGATCTGGACCCGGTTTTCAGTAAGGACAGTGCTCTCATCCTGCCCCTGCACCGACCATATGACGGCGCCATCGACCTGCTTCCTGGAGCCTCGCTGCCTAGCAGCTGTCTGTACAACCTGTCCAAGCCTGAACACTCATCTATGGAGACCTACATCCGTGTCTCCTTGGCTGCTGGCATCATCCGTCCGTCATCATCACGCGTTGGAGCAGGATTCTTCTTCGTTGACAAAAAGGATGGTCACTCCGTCCCTGCATCGACCTCCGTGACCTCAATGACATCACCGTAAAGAACCGGTACCCCTTGCCACTCATCAGTTCTGCCTTTACTACGCTACATGGGGCCACTGTGTTTACCAAGCTCGACCTCCGGAACACATACCATTTGGTAAGGATTCGTGAAGGAGATGAATGAAAGACGGCCTTCAACACACCCCAAGGCCCCTTTGAGTACCTGGTGATGCCGTTTGGTTTGACTAACACCCCAGCCGTCTTCCAGAACTTGATGAATGATGTCTTTCGTGATATAATTAACCGGTTTGTCTTCGTCTACCTGGATGACATCCTCATCTACAGTACTCCCGTAACGTGAATGAACCCACCCAACATGTCCGTCAGGTCCTGGGGAGGCTCCACAAAAACAAACTTTTCATCAAAGCCTTCTCCTGGACTTCAGAGGCCTCCCATTCATCTCGGCGCCCATCCTGATTCAGCCCAATCCCAGTCTCCAGTTCATGGTGGAGGTCAACGCATCTGACACTGGGGTGGGGGCAGTTGTCTCCCAGCGATCTCCCACGGACAACAAGCTGCATCCTTGTGCGTTCTCCTCTCAGGCGCGCTTAGTCATTTCACTGTCTGTGTATTACTTCCGTCAGTATTTTTTCCTGTGTTGTTTTGTGAATATATATTCATTAATTGAATACATTTATATTTGTTATAATATCCTGTCTGCCATGCTTCTGTCGTTCTGTGCTTGAGCCTTTGACCCGCTCCGTGACACTTAAATATCTAGGCTGTATGTTTGCTCATGTATTCTGAGTCTAGGTGCACATACGCAGGCTGGTGGACTCCATTCGAGAGGCTGTGTTGACAGTATCTCCAAACAGACAGTATCTTGGCATCTTGTAGCCCACTATTCCTGCCACACATGGACCTGTGAAGTAGGAGAAAAAGAGCTGGGCTTCACTCTGCAAGAAACTGAAATCATTAAGATAAACAATCAATACACAAGGCAACAGGACTGGAAGTAAGAACAACATTCTGATTACGGTTAACTGTGGTGTATTTAAAGCCTTACTAGTACAAAGGATTTACATAAAAACTGAAATAAAATTTAAAAAACAAAGTCTATGGCTTTGCTGTTGGCAAGTAATGTATTATTGCCATCCTAATTTTGCATTATAACATGTTATTTACTCATAAGCAGTAAATGAAACTGCAGCTGAGGCTGATGGGATGTTGTTAGTTCTGCAGGTATTTTCTTTTCCAAAGATTTATTTTTGGGATTTTATGCCTTTATTAGAGAGCACAGTGGATAGAGTCAGAAACGGGAAGGAGAGAGTGGGGAAGGACATGCTGCAAATGGCCGAGGTTGGACTCGATCCAAGCACCTCCGCTACGCCTCTGCACATGGGACGCACGGCATAACCGCTAGGCTATCGGCGCGCCCTGTTCTGCAGGTATTTGATCATAAATTACTGTATAGATTTAAATTTTGACCTGATGGTAGAGTGAGATGAAAAGTTGAGGACTTACCAAAGTTATTGCAATTTTGTTGCATGTTCACAAAAAATCTAAAGATGAATTGCACTGAGAACATGAATTTGCTCCAAAAATTTCAACACAGTGGGTTCTATTTTAATGGAAGTGCAAATAACAGCTCAAGTAGCTCTGATGTACCTGTGTCATATGCTGTGTGGAGGCAGCTGCCTCATTGTGAGGCATGAGCCTCACAATGACTAAATGCCAAGAGCAATAAGTAAAGCAATGTCATAATACTGCTTAAAATCAAGTATGTATAAAATACTTTAAACAAAGCACTTTCCAATTACTGTATGTATTTAAATCAGCATGAACAAGTAGTGTACAGTTACAAAGCAACAATGGAAAGAAAGCCAAAATAGCTGGTGCACTTGAAGATCTCCACACAGTCCCTCCATCCAAGACCTACTGCTTCCATCCAAAACCTACAGCAAATTTTTGAATTTGCATGATTGAAATAGGTGTCTCCACTGGATTATGTGATTTTGTTCTTATATTGTATTTTACAGCAGAAATTTTAGAGCATCCACAAGATGCTACTTTGCTATACTTTTGATAGTAAGTTGACACAACCCTTGCCCTTCAGCAAAGTACTGGAAGGTAACAACTGCAAAGCACCTGACCACTGAGTCAGTGTACTATTTCCCATTCATATCAATCTATGTGCATTTTCTGTTAACAGTGCAGACATGAGCAACTACACAGTTGGCTTCTCTCACCTGTGTGGATTCCGGCTCGGAGCTGCAGCCTCGTATTGGGCATGTGAGGGATGGAGACCTGTCTGACAGCTGCTACCAGATCCAGTGCCATTTTGGCAATCTCATCCGCATGTTTGTCCCCATTTCTCTCAGGCAGACCGCTCACCACCATGTATGCATCTCCAATCGTCTCTACCTGATTTGACAGTTTAATCAAATGTTGCTCAAACACAGCTTACAACTGACCCATTTCTGTGAATACATACACACCAATGAGGGAATTACTTTGATAATGGCAGGATGTACTTGGGAGAATTTTTAAATACAGTAAGTCTCCTTATCCTCAACACTATACCAGAGTGACATCTAAAAATCTCCAGCAAAAAATTCCATACCAAATTGCAACAGAAACAAAGTACAACAATGCTGCATCCATTTTAGCTATGGACAGCAGTACTAGCCCTGCCTCTTTATTGACTGAGTTACACTAAACAATCTTATTAAAATTGCTGAACACTGTGTTTTAATGGTGACTTTAAATTGAGTGGTTTTTAGAACAGCTTCTATGTTTTTCCAGTTCAACACTTGAAAGTGAACGAAACAGCAGTAAGGGGAAGTTCTGTTCAGCCAAGGGTTGCGTAATTCATACATGGTCTTTGCTAAAAATATTCTGATTAAATTAACAGTATGGGCTTCCCTTATGAGGCTTTGCCTATACAGTACATGCTGACTGAGGTACATGTTATCCCTGTTAGGTTCACACTTATGTGTGTGTCGTCCACCATGAGCATCTGAACCACCTTCATCCTCTATTGACTTTTCAAGTGTGTGCTAAACTTAATGCAATAGTTTAACATTTTGGATATATGCTTATTATCTTTCTTTCTGAGAGAGAGGGACCCCAACACAACTACACAAGTAGTCTGTAACCTCATGCTCTAACACAATGGAGTTTTTTTAGTTACACACAAACAACACATAAATAACACATAATCCTTAATTTTGTACAATATACAAATTAATTTAGAATTAGTTTAGAGTACATTTCTTTTTGTACCAGGCACATTCAGTTAACTTTCAATTAATTACCATAATGTTAAATCAGGTTCTCTGAACTTGTAGTATTTATGTATTTTTGTTTTACAGGTGCTAGGGGGTGTTGACTAGCTTCTGCTGCTGCAGTCATTCAGACGAGATTGGGCCAGAGATGCATCCCAGGAACCGGTCCTACATACCAGAAATGATGATGGCATACCAAGTGTCTGCCATGTTAGGGCAGGACTGGGATTATCTTTAAATTTCATTTGATTAGGTTATGTATTTAGATATTTGATTAATGCCTTAAGTTTGTAACGAGCAGACTAACTGTACTGTTTTGTATATGTTGTAGTTAGTTTGGTGTTAAGTCAGTTAAATGAAAAAGGTGCTGACTTTAGAACTTTTCTTTGTGTGTGGATGTGTACGCGTTACCTTGTAGACGTCATAGGAGTCAATGCGTGTGTCAAAACACATGTAGAGGTTGTTGAGCATTTCCACTACTTGAAGAGGAGTACAAGATGCAGAAATAGAAGTGAAGCCCACAATGTCTGAGAAAAAAATGGTCACCTTAAACAAAATGGAGAGAAGTGGTTCCATCAGTGTGCAGAATTACAGGTGGTAGTTGATAAAACTGAGCAAACATACACTCCTAACCTCTTGAAGGATGGGATGTTGTGGTGTGTCTATCATTTTGTTTAACCATTTTCACTCGGCTGGGACCCCGTTTTTGTTGCCAAGGAGAGTGTTAAAATAAGTTAACTTGAAAGTTCTCTGTTTTCGTTTTAATATGCCAATATTTAAATGCTGTATCATTGCAAATATCCCTTATGTTGTGATTAAACCTAGATTGCCTAAATTATTTATAGCTCAATTTGTAAAGTTATCTGAAGTGACTAGTGATGGATCTTCCTCTTGGATACTTTAAACAGATCTCCATTTGTAAAAATATGAGCAAATTAAGTGTGTCTAATTTTAGCAATCATGTGTTCCTCTTTTTAACATATCTGCAGAGGACATGGCAGTGCCAGGCCTGATAATCCCCTTATGAATGCAGGCTATGTAACCATTTCAGACCAAAGACTGATTCTATTGAAGTTGCTCTACATCTACAACTATCCTTTAACATGCTTAAAAAAACTCTGTAATGTGAAACTGGTCCGAAACTGTGCAAAGACAAAATGACAATTGGGTCCATGAAAAACTTACTTTTAAAGTTCATATTGACAAGCTGTTAACTGAAAGTGGACTTTTTTGTTAGAAATAAATAATGTTTTCCTTTGTTTATTACAAAGGGCGGCTGTGGCTCAGGTGGTAGAGCGGGGTTGTCCACTGATCGCAAGGTTGGCGGTTCGATCCTCGGTCCCCTCCACATGCCGAAGTGTCCTTGGGCAAGACACTGAACCCCATGTGGGCTCCCAATGGCAGACAGGCAACTTGCATGGCAGCTCTGTCGCCATTGGTGTGTGAATGTGTGTGTGAATGGGTGAATGAGAAACACATTGTAAAGCGCTTTGGATAAAAGCACTATATAAGTGCAGACCATTTACCATTTATAATACACCTCTCATTACACTATGGCCGTACATCCACAGATACCCCACTGATTCCACTGATTAACACACCCCATGTGCCTTATTGCTTTTTGTTAAATATACATACAAACTGGCATTTAGCATGTCCATTGTCTCTTTTGTTATGGCCGAGTTATGACAGGTTAAACAGAGGACTTTCACTTGGTACCCTGGAGTTTCAGTCTTGTGTGAAGCTGGCAAGGAAAGTTGACTTATTTTTGAGGATTTGAAGCCTGTGAATATAGTAGTGCTCGTCTGGTGGGTGAAAGTTTTAGCACAGAGGAAAGGACTGTATATTCAAATTCTGGCATTTTTTTTGTGTGTTTTCCAGTTTTCAGATTTATGCCTACTGCAGCTTTAAATAAAGACTCAAGTTTTTTTTAAATAGAAGTAAAAAAAAACATCCTCATAATCCTATCCTAAAAAGAACAAATAGGCACAGATTGCCCAGCTGGATTTTGTGTGCAGTGTAGGTTTAGACTGTCCAAAGACTAACATTCCTGGATCCGCAGCATCATTCGACATATGACCTTTGCTATATGTCACCATCTCCTCTTCTCCTGTCTTTCTCATCACTCTTTTCATACCGTCTAATAAAAGCCAAAATGCCAACAATTACGTTCTCTCTTCCACACAAGGAAATTACAAGCCCATCTGCTGCTCTGATATTTCAGCTTTACCACACGTGTTAAACAAGCTTTGAGTAATATCTCGAAGTCTTTTATGTATTTCACATCACAAACCGCTTTCCTTCATTGTCAGCATCATTACGACACACCCTTGATCCTCTCCTGCTTTTTGAAGTTGTGTATCTCCACCCTTTCACATTTTCTCTGACCTCCTTTCTGTTCTCTTGTTTTTGATGCGCCTCCTCACTCCTCCTCCTTCTCCTCCTCCCCTCCTCTCTCCCTCCTCCCCGTAAGTAAATGCACTCTTTCGTCCCTCTTGTTTCTCCAGCACTCGCACACATAAACACACTAAACTCACATCGGCCAGTGCAACATTTAGAGAGCAACAACAGACAAAAGGAAAACAAGCTGTATTCATTAAAGCAGAACATGTTTAAGCATTCCTCCATTTTTCCCCCGACGCTGACTTTTCCCTTCTGAGTGCCTTGTTGTTAATACAAGCATGAAAATCAGCCGACAATCCTCGGAGGAAACAGTCTTTCCATTACAAATCAAATGTTGAAAATCTTGTATTGTCTTTAATAAAAAATACTTTCTACTCTGTGTCTTTTTCTGATTATCTTTCCGTCAGACGTATCTGCCTCTCCGACAGCCAATAAGACTAAGACCAATGAGAACCTCCTCAATTCCAGTCGCCTCTCCACCTCAAACTGTAACAGCATTTATCACCCAGAATCCAACTACTATCCATATACTGGATCTCCAAAAGGTACAGCTCCCTCTATTTAACAGCCTGTTTCTACACAAATGCAACACACTGTACATACACTTATGTGGCTAAGCTGCACACACACTGCCAAAAGAGTCACATGACATTCTTGACAGTCGTTTTAATTGAATTTGTGAGTTTGATTCTCACTGTCTTCTCTCCTTTGCTTCTCTTTCTCCCTCCATCTCTCTGTCTGTCTAGTCTCCAGGGTGAGAAGATTTTCATCTGGAGGAGAGGAGGATGGATGGAATCATAACATAAACAGGGTAAGAGAGGAAGACGTTCTCCTGCTTCTCCCTTTTATATTTTAAGTGAGGAGTTAATATTTAATGAGCCAGTTAATTAAATGCTTCTTTCCAACCTCAGCCACTGGACATGATACAAAATGATGCTTCTCTCTGCTTCTTTGTCTCCATATCCCTCCTTCCGTCTGTCTAAACAACAACCGTCGCCTGTTTCCCATCTCGACCTGTATTATTCCATCACTATCTATCAACTCATGCATCCATCCCACTCTACCATCTCTTATTGGTCTATCTATCTGTCCTTTTCTCATCCCTTCTACCCATCTCTCTATTTGTCCTCTCTACTCTTTTTTTCCCCCCTCCTTCCCTACATGCAGGGAATTGGCAGGATGATCCTGAAGGAGGAGATGAAGGCACGATCAGGTTGTCACGACAATGACCAGTGGGGAAGCAGACGCAGTTCTCGCTGTAGCAGCAAGGAGACGCTGAACAATCTGGGCTACAGCTCCCTTAATGGATGTAAGTCTCTATGTGTGTGTTTGGTATCCTCACTTCTTGAATATGTCAGTAAGGGCTGATTTGCTTTTCCTAATATATTTTGTTTACCACACATTATTATTTGTGACAGTTTGTGGGCCTGCTCATGCTGTCCTTGTGCTCATCTTGGTAAATCAACCAGGGTGATATTTATATGAGGTAGCAGCAGATATATCCATATCAGTTTATATGTCAGCCAATAAGTAATAAGAATTTGCCTCACAGAGATGCCAGACTAAGTTTAATATCCTTTAGCGTCACCAGTACAAAGTTTGAGCACTGACAACTTCATTCTTCATCACTGAAATGTCCCACTCAGTGTGCTTCTTGGTCACAATTAAAAAGATAAATATTAGTATGTCAGCACTCAGCTCAGAATTGGTACTGGTCTGGCTATACTGCAGAATGTGCTGCATTTACTGTCATAATATTAATTTTAATGTGTGATGCTTTTTAAAGTCTTTCCTTGTTAAATAAAGAATAGAAAATAAACTTTTCTCTAAAGCACATCACAGCTTTTTTAAACCAGAGTTTGTATTCAAGGATCCAAGGTTCTTTATTGTCATACCAGCACACATGTACACATGAGATGGCACAAAATGGCAAACAGATGAATATGCATGGGTGCAAAGCTGTGCTGTGAGGAACATCAGCACGTCAACTTTTTCAATTATTCAGATCATATCTGAGTATCTACTAGACTAGATTCTCTTATCTACCCAGTGATGTATACTGACTGTGGTGACCCCCTGATCTTTATTCTATTTAATGCTGTGATGGATTGCCATGGAATTTGGTATAAACATTCACATTCCCCTCAGGATGAATTATAATAACTTCTGATAACTGACTTTTTTGACCAAATGTCTGCAAAACTACTGAAACACCAGAACACTCAACTAAGACGGTGAACATGACATTAAGCCTGGTAAACATCAACATGTTGGCATTATCAGTGGGAGCATGTTAGCATGCTGACATTAACACACAAGCAGAGCTTCAAAGGTCAGCTAGCTTGGCTGTTCATAAACAGAATTACCATGTATCCTGGATGATTCAATCACAACTGGACAGCTTTTAGTCTGTCAATTCACACTTGGTATTAAAATGTGTCTCCACCTGCGTCTCGAGTGGCCACTTCTCCGCTCTATATGCAAATAAACACATCTATTATTTCCAGTTGAAAAAGACCAAATGCCAGAATCCTGCACAGGTCCAATTTAGGAAACCTGTATCTTCCTGCACCCACATAGCTCAGTACCGGAACCAGCACATTACCAACAGTTATCTCCAAGTCCAGACCTGCCTCAACCTGCTCCTGCAACTCAGCAGCAATTTCTTATTTACAGTTGCTTCAAAATTGAGCAGCACAACTGCTAACAAAGACATTGGGGTTGTAAACATGTAACTCCAGTCCTGGCTGAGCTACACCGGCTCCCTGTTCGTTACAGAATTCAATTTAAGATTCTTTAGATTATTTTTAAACCTCTATATGCTCTGGCTCTTCTCTTCATCCCTGAACTTTTCTGCATTTGACCTTTCAGATCAGAGAACCAGCTGGAATTTAAAAATACCACAGTCTGGACTTAAAACAAAGGACGACCACACTTTTACCTTTTTAGCTCAAACTATGTGGAACTGTCCTTACTCTCAGAACCGTTCCGTCAGTGCCTCAGTTCAAAAAGCTTGTAAAAACCCATCTGACCCACAGACAGACATTTGTATGTAATTTTATGCCTTGTCTTGTCTTTAACATTGCTTTTCAACATTTTTTGTCACCTTTTTTGGTAAAGCACCTTGTAACTCCAGCTTTGAAAGGTACTATAGAAATAAAGGTCATTATTATCATTATCATTCTTATTATTAATATTATAAATCCCACAACCTGACCTGTGATTAAAAACATAGGCTACACAGTCACTTGCTTTAAAGTGCTTTAGTTTCACTCAAACCTTCTACAAAATTTGCTAATATTAGCCACAGGTACCCAACCAATTGCAGGACTCCATGCCAAATGCATTGCTGTTTTTCACTGTTGGGAGGCGGAGGCAGTAGGCAGGACACATTTGCATGCAAACTCAGCTCAACCATCTTTGAATGTAGTCTGAGGGATCGAATTCATTCTCAATGCGCACTGGGTGCGTTTCCACCTGTGCTTTGAACTGATTAATGCCAGTTGTGAACAGAGCATTAGTCTTGTTCTCAAATATAAAGTTAAGATTATATAATAGGTGGTATTAGAGATGAGACTGTAGGTTCATGGCTGAAATAAAGGTCAGATTCTGGTATTGTCTAATGTGATTAAGCTGTGGTGAATGAAGGTTTAGCTGTTAGGAAATGAATATAGTCACCTTTATAGCAAGAGGAATGTGTGGGTCTCGTTGTGATGCCGGCCAAGCCTCAGTGGGAGGAGTTTCCCACTTCTGTATTAACTCTTCCATTGATCCCATTCCTCATTTCATTCAGCACATGTAAGGGCGAGACAAAGATGGAGAGAGAGAGAGAGAAAAGGGAGTGTGTTTAGGTGGAGGTCAAATGGGAATAAAAGAAAGAGGTGTTGTAACAGAGGAGACACAAAGAGAGCGAACACGATAGAAAGTGAATTAGATATAAGGGAGAGGGAGGGAATTACAGGCTAAAGCAATTTGGAGCTGCTCAGAGAAGATGTACGACACGAAGCCTACAGGTAAATCAGGGTCACGGAGAGGAGGAGAGGGAGTGAAATGAGGTCTGTGCACG
This sequence comes from Chromis chromis, assembly GCA_900302755.1. Classification (NCBI taxonomy): domain Eukaryota; kingdom Metazoa; phylum Chordata; class Actinopteri; family Pomacentridae; genus Chromis; species Chromis chromis. The sequence continues at coordinate 11,493 of OMNN01079640.1, read as the reverse complement.
GGGAGGTCAGGCTGAGAGAGGTGGGGATAATGCATGTGTTCAGTGCGGTGTAATCGCTGTGGGTTTATGGTGTCTGCTGTTATTATACTGATTAGAAAAATCCTGACAGGTGTGCGCTTACATGTTTAATTCCAAAATGGGATGCGGATCATGTCATAGAAGTGGCACGAACTCCTACAAAATAACTGACACTTGGAGATTTCACTTACCTGATTTGATTTTGATCCACTTTTGAGCCGTGTTAGCAGCATGGCTCTAGAGATGGTGTTATCTGTCTGTCCATCAGTTAGTCTGTCCACCACTTTGGCCAAGACTGAAATATCTCTGCAACTGTTGCAGGGGTGACCATGAAATTTTGAATGAATCTTCCTGACTTTCCTCCAGCGCAGTCCAGAGATTTAGTTTTTGGCTTTTAGTGAAATGTCTTAACAAGATAATTTCCCATGACATTTGGGAAACACATTAATGTCCTCCTTCAGGATGGTTTTGGGTGATTTCAGGTCATCAGGCCATAATTTCAATTTGCCCAGAGCTTTAGTTCATCACCAAGAACTCTCAAACCAAGGTGGAAATCACAAATTGAATCATTGCACATAAGATCACCACCTCAGCACCTATCATTCACGACAGAATTATCAGATTACTGTGATGTTTTGATAGGCTGTTCACGAGTATTATAGTCTGTTTAAATGCAGATGCTGACCTGCTTAAAGCTGCTGATTTTTTCATTGAAAATTTAGATTTTTCATGATCAGTGCAGTTTAAATATTTGTTCCATGTTTCATTCCTACTTGTATACCGGCCTCAGTTGTACTTTTTTGATCAATCAGAATTTATTCGTAGAGCACTCTTCTTACAAATGGATTGAACACAAAGTGCTTTACAGAAAAAAAAACAATGCTACCTTACCTTCCAACCTATTAGCATTGTCGCTGTGCGTAGGATTCCATGCTGATATTAGCATTAAGCTCACAGTAAAGCATGGCAGAGCTGCTAGTATATCTTGTTACCTCATTATCATACTAAAATATTAAAATATGTAAATATATAAAAAGTGAAAGATCTATTTCTTATATTGTTTCCAGATTCCGGCCCCTACAGTATAATGTGTGTTTCTATGTTTGAGAAAAATAACCACTCGAATCTCAAGATGCATTGCAGTCCATTAAAATTACAAAGTGCAGCGGTTGCCATAAACATACACATTTTTAACATGAGTGGCCGGGTATAAACCCTGATGCTGCATGGCTGCTCCTCGGTGCTTCATATTTTATATGATGTGTAGGTCTTGATGGTGATTATGCCTGCATGTTGATGCTGTTAGGGACACATCCTCGCACAGCTGATGTTTTATGGATGTTCCAGAACAGCTGGCTTTTTTTTTCTTTCTTTCTTTTTCTTTTTTTTTTCTTTCCCTGCCACTGAAAACTTTTACTGTGAGGTAGATTTATTAACCCCACTTAACACAGTCTCACATAGTGCTCATGTTTATAGCCTGCAGGCACAAACACTAATATGCATGTATCCACACACAAAAGGGGATCAGACCAGGAGATCATCTGATATTTAAAATTTATAAAAGTAGCGCAACTGTAAAAAAAAATAAAAAATTTTAATGGACAGCAACACTGTTGTAGCTTTAAGCTTTAAGCTTTTGGTTTTACAGGACAGGTGCAATTGTTGGAGGGGAAACACAGTTACAAATTGTTTTTTATGATATCAAATGATTGTATTCACTGCATTATGTTAAATGTTTATACACTTGTATACATGTGTATGTTTTATACTTAGCATTACAGCTTGGATATTTGAAGTTATGTACAAACAACTTTTGAATTCTTTAGTTGTATGATTTTTTTGTGGATGTCAATGTATTCCTGGTGCCTAATAATGTTAGGGACTTGTCCTCTGATTAGATTCTATTGATCTTTGTGGGATTTCTTCCAGTTATTGGTAGATGGATCCATTTATTAGGGACAACAATTGTTATTTTGACACTATTTTATCATTTCTATGCTATTTTTGGACAATGAGTTCCATACCATAAAGTTGTTGTAAATAGGACTCAAGACAAATAACTTCAGAGAGATTTAATGTTTTCAGGGTGTGAAACTGAAATACTATCCTGTGCCCCCTCCCCTCCGTCTCTCTGTCCTCAGCTCCCAGGTCCGTCTACAGCGCAGACAGCGGTGAGTGGTTCATCGATGTGTTTTGATCCCTGTGTTCATCCCACGGGGGCGACGACACAGCTAGCCGGCTTCCCCGTTATCTCCTCCATCCTGTCGGTTCTGCTGTGACAGCAGCAAAGCTTTAAGTGGGAGATTGTTATCAACTCACACTGACACAAACACCTCTATCTTTTGGGTTTCAGGTGGGATGATGAATGGTGCTGTAGCTTAGGCTTGTATTTACCAGATTTTTTTAGAGGCAGCACTGATTCAGGGTCACTTACCTGAAGCCCTCAGCTGTCTGTTTTATAACCAGTTGTTACACACTACACTAAATATGATTTTTGACTGTAAAAATAGAATTTTATGTGGTCGCATTATCCACACACCACATCTCCTTAAAATCAATGTAAGCCATTCTCTCTACTTTACTGCCTCCTTCATTGCTATTGTGTGGATTTTAGCTCACTAACATCCAGATTTGTCTCCATGCAATGATATTCTTGTGCAAATAAAATAATTTTGATGTGTAAGTTGCACCAAAATCTTCACTATACGGATTCAAAAATAGCAGAAGTCATTATAGAGCAGCACTTGTACAACAAAATAGTGCTGGATGAGATGCTTAGGCTAGTAGTTTTCACACTGTATGGCATCAGGGCCCACTTTGATGAAACAACTATACACCGTGACTGTTCCATGAGACCGTATCTCATTTCTTGTTGAGACAGACAGCAGGAGACAAACTCATTATAGTTTAACATCTCATGGAGATGTACAGTAGCTCTACGTCCCGGCCAGTATTCTGCTGCATCATGGTGTTTCGCCCTGGCTGTTTGACATCGCTGTGTAATTTAATTCCCTTCAGCACCAAAGAGAACAAGAGAGAGAGAGACTGACGGGGGAAAGGACAGAGCCAGAAAACAGGGAGGGAGGGAGAAAAAACAGGAGGGAAGAGTAAATGACTGAGGAAGAATTAATGATGAAGCCAAGAAACAAAGATAGCAAAGAGGAGGGAAGTGAAAGTGGACAAGACAGCAGAGTGACTAAAGAGAATCCTTGTAACTGTGCTTCCCTCTGCTGCTTCAGTTACAGCAGTGCATACAACAAACAGGCCTGCTGGAGGATGCTGGTGGTTACCATTGGTTACGAGAAAGAAAAAGGGTGGAAACAGATAAGGGGTTGAAATGTAAAAAAGTTTGGGGGAAGAAGCAAAAAGAACTAGTCTTTCATAATCCTAACATGTTGGGCTGCACATGTTTAATGTTTCTGCAGGTAGTTTTAGGTCTTATTTGATCCCAGACATCTAAAAGACTGAAATATAAACTGATCTAAAGTCGCACCGATCTACAAGGTCTGTGTGATTTTTCTGATCTCTGTATGATTGAAGCCACGTTTCTGCACAAAAGTCCTTCAGGCAGGTATTCAGAAGCTAGTGGTCGCCTTGAGATTCAAACAGCAGGCACAATATGTGACAGGAATGCTGCTGCTTTGAATTCTTGTACCAAGCAATAGAGATTGTTTCCCCAGCGTGATGTTCGTAGAAACTGGAGGACAAAGGTGGATGAGAGGCCTTTTTGTAAAATCTTTGAGCAGCATGACAGTAATGTTGTAAAACTGACTAGGGTTGAGTTGAAAACAGCCTCTGAACTCAGTCTTTTTTTTTCTAATAGAATAAATAATAAATAACCAGAAAGTAGCCACCAAGTTTATATTGAAGGATATACTGTATGAACCACAGTTAAAGTGTATATGTCAGGGTGGGTGTTGGAAGAAGACCCAAATGTAGACACCAGAAGCAGGTTGAAGAAAATAACAAAAAAGAAAAAAGCTTAATCAAACGTCAGGTACACACTGTTAACAAAGGTAAGGAAGCAAACAGAAGATGGCTAAATGTCCATAAAGAAATCCAAACTAAATTCCACACACATAAACTCATCCCAGGCAAGAACCAAAGGAGCATGAGGAACATGAGGAAAGCAAACAGGCAGGCAAACACGGGAACAGGTCAACATTAGGTGAGCAAACAGGACGAACTGACAAAGACAGAGGGAAAGACAAGATGAAACAGACAATTAATTAGGGGGACATGACACAGGTGAAACTAATGAGGGCAATCAAAAAAGGAGGGGAAACAGAGAAAAAGGGAGGAAGTAAAAACACAAGCAATACACAAGGGAAGGCAAGTTTACAATAAAACAGGAAGTAAACAAAACCAAAACTCAACATAATTTACTATACAAATGTGTAAAATTTTCTCTCTTGAACAAACTTTGACAACCAAGCTAAGGTTAAAAGTCATACTAACCTGTTGTTCCACATCTAAAAACCCTTTATTTAGTGGTAGAACAGAAATTTAAAAAATTACATTGTTGTTGATATGCAGTCAGCACCACTGCTAAGTATTTCCAACTTGAAACTGCAGTGTACCAAAAAGAAAAAACATGGACAGGCTACTATCTACTTGAAAAGTGTGACTTTCCATATCTTTATTCTTCAGAGTTGATTTCCAGTTCATGCGTTGCTGAATTACAACTTGCCATTATATAGCATGGACTAGTTTTACAGTGTTTAACCAGAGTCGTTAGGTGAGTGCTCGAGCTGCAGCGAGTGGGGAGGTTTAGGTGGAAGGAGAGGCAGGTGATCTGCATATTCAAGATGATGAAATAGTGCAGGGTTGCAATTTCATGGGTAAAAACACTTCTAAATATTTAGCTGTGATACACAAAGATGACTTTTTTGGGTTTAAATCAACAGCCAGAGAGCGACTTTTAAATTCTATGTAGAATTATATTTGGAGATTGTACTACAAGTTATCCTGCATGCAATAACATTCAAAAATATTCAGGACTGTAGAGCACACTTTTCTCCAAATAAATAATTAAAAACCACAATAGGCACCATAAACAATAGAAATGCTGCCTTCCTGTTTATATTGTGAGTGTGTGTGTATTAGTTTGCATAGTTCTTGTGTTTGTTTACAGTTGTGCGCTTATGTTTGTTCTTCCAGACTCGTACATTGCCAAATCGGCCTCGTTGCCAGGCTACGGGAGAAATGGACTAAACAGGGTAAGCAACCATGATTTCTAGTGAGTGTGTGTCTATGCTTGTATTACTCATGTTGTGGGGACTCGGCTCCTTTTTAGCAAGTCCCTGTAATGTAAATCATTACATTTTAAGTTAAAGACTTGGTTTAAGCTTGTGGCAGGTTTAGGTTAGGGTTGATAAGTAGAGATTAGGGATAGAATAGTTCCCAAGGAAATTAATATTAGCTACTTTAATGTCCTCTGAAGTGATGGAAACACAACAGAGAGAGTCGCAGAGAGAATAAGACAGATGTAGCCATTCACTGAACTGGAATGTATAGCAAAGTCCTTCATTTGCTACTGAACCTGAAACTCATTTGTATCAGTTTGTTTCCTGAGGCCAAGTAAGACAAGTGGCAAGATATTTCCATTATATCAGTGTGATAAATTAGACAGAATACCTCAGTGATTTAAGATGTCTGTCTGCTTCGTTGTATAAAGATTAAATACATCTTTTCCGATCATGTTTTCCTGAACTGCTCTTGTTATATTCCAGCAGCCCGGCAGTGCGGCTGCAGATTATTACCAGTATGACAGCAGTAATGCAGTTAATTGGCAGATCAGAGGTAAGCACAGCTTAAATCTGCTTATCCCCACTTCTTCTAGTTTTCTGTAGATTTCCCGTCTTGATGCATGTAACTCAGACTTTGCTGTATGTATTAATGGAAATGGGATGTCAGTGAATGTATGTAATGCAGGAAAACATTTCAGGATACATTACTATGTTTTCTTTTCTCCTTTTCTTTCAGAATACAAGGTAAGATGCAGATGCCAGAGCTAGAGAACTGTTGCTGAGCCAAGAGTGAAAGGTCTGGATCAATGAAAATAGATAAGAATGATGCGTTACTGAATCCATCTCCGTCAGTAACACCCACTTTCTGAAGATGACTGACTCATTTTATCGACAGCGAAATGAAACAAATGCTTCACAAACAACTTCACCACTTTATAGTAGAAACTCTGAATTTTTCCCCCCAAGTTTCCCTCTATGAAGAAGAAAGATGAAAACAAGAACCATGTCAGTGCACACATTAGATTTTTCTTCATCTTGCATAGACAGACCTCTCTTCACAGTGCTTTGTCAGCACTGGAGTATGATTTTTTTAAATCTTTTCCTCTGTGAAGTCTTGAAACAGAGACACTTTTTCTTATTTATAAAGCCCCTTTATGAAGCCTTGTTATTTTTTTCACTGTTTCTACATTTGGCCACTAGAGGGAGACAACATTTTAAAAATGGTCTACATATCTGGTGCTGATCCACCCAAATCTAAACTGCATTACCTGTATTTTTAATGGTGTATTGAAATGTGTTTTTAACATCAAGCAAACAAACCTCTGAATTGAATTTACATAAAGCTTCCATGGTGCATTTTGGTCCGAGAGGCTTATAAGGATGCAGCTATAAACATTAATATTAAAAACAGCACCTCTGTCTTGGTCACAGATAGACATGTGTTAATAAAAAATGTTTCTAACTGTATCAGATCTACCCATATGAAGCCCTGGTGGTGTCAGTGAGAGGGCAGCAGCGTCTCCCCAGTGACGTGGACCGAGCCAGGCTTGAGGTAAACTGCTACACAACAAAACCTTCTTGAGCCACTAATTTTATGAACACATGAAGACATTGAAAAGTAATCAAAACCAAAAAGAAAAGAACAAGACTGAAAGCCTGATGTCCCACTTGTGGCCCGTTAAAGATTTCAATTTTCAATGAACACTGTGCACAATCTCTCAGAGCACTGTGAATATTCACTGCAACTTTAATGGCCAATAGCTCTTAAAATAACTTCCTGTAGACTGTAGTGTTGAGTGAACAGACTGATCATTAGAAGAGCTTAGCAACTGAACTGTTATGCTCAGTGTTTGTAGCAGCTGTAGTATGTCTGTCGACTTGCTTGTGTAGTAGAAAAAGTCATGATAAGTACGACCATGTTTTCATTGTTTTTCTTGCTGGTGTATGAATATAACATACCTCCAGTGTTTTTAATTGGCTCATTCTCTGACCTTCTCTCCCTGTCTTTCCTCCTCCTCACAGCGTCACCTCTCACCAGAAGAGTTTTACAGAGTCTTCGGCATGGCCATGTCATCCTTTGATCGTCTCGCTCAGTGGAAGAAGAATGAACTGAAGAAACAGGTCCGACTCTTCTGAGAAATCAGCAGCTCTGTCTGACCGAGTGCAGATCCACCACTGACAGTGCAGCCTCCATTAGGGTTTACTGACCCCAGCTCGAGTCTGTGTCTCAGTGGAGGCCTGAAAACTGAACAAAATAAATGTTTTTCTTCCCTTGAGGTGGCAGAAAGAGAACTGTTGGCCGCCTCTCCTTGGCGCGCTGTAGGACTACTTAAGCAATATGGAGGAAGTCAGCCAACTGGGCCAAACGGGATGGGAAGACTGAATGAGTGGACTGAAGGGAGAGCAGAGAGCTGCACTGGGACCACAACACTGCTTCTGCATCTCCTACCAGCAGATGGCAGTGTGTTGACATGAGCAATATGGTTGCTGCTATGCTGAAATATGTTGTACTGAACTGAGGGTCTGCCATACTTAGAGTGAGGAAGATGATTTGTGAAGCAAATCTGGTTGGAAGACGACATAAATGATCCAGTCAGACATATACTGCCCTCAGCAACCCATAATCTGACAGGACAAGTGAAGAAGCACTCAACATTAGGGTTACTGAACATGATATAACGTGTAAACACTGAAAACCCAAAGTTTTCTGCTTTTTTTCAAACTGTGTGTTTGATTTCGATGTCAGCTTTTTCTGAAGCCATATCAGTGTTACTACTTCTTTTCTATGACATGAGCAGACTGTACAGTTCACCGACGTGTGTTTTGAAATATGATGTGATGTGAATGAACTGTGTCACGGCTCTGAGCTGTTAGATAAGTTTAGAAATGGGAGGGATTAGTACTGCACACTTTAAAATAAGATAATTGTGCTCCACTTATTTTATTTAAAGAAATTGTTTTGGTCTATTCAGACTTGCAGCTGCACTCGAGAAACATCAGTGAATTTCAGCTGCTGGATTACAATTAAACCACCAGACTGAATCATGTTTGCACAGTTTAATCTCTGTGTGTGTGTAATTACAGCAAATGACTAATAGGAGGATTTTCATGAGTGAATGTTCAGAAGGGATCTGAAAAAAGGGAAGGATTATGAAGTAAATAAGGGAAAGAGAAAGAAGTAAGAAATGTGCAAAGGAATAAACAAAGATTTAAAAAGGAAAGGACAGGCGTCACAAAAGGAAAATGAAGAAAAGATTTGTGTTTGTGATAAACAGGTGGAAACATCGTCTGAGCTGAAATGGATTTAATAGAAAGAAGGTGAAAAGAACAAGATGAGTCGGTCCGTGTGCAGGAGTGTTGTAACTGAATGTAAAAGGTGGAATAATGTGCTGTTTTAACAGGGATTGTTTGTGAGTATGTGTGTGTGTGTGTGTGTGTGTGTGTGTGTTTACAGTTTGCAACAATAAATCACATTTACCACATTCAGTGTTTACGGAACTACAAACTAACTTATTTTTTGATTTATTGGAGGTCCCATTTATCATTTACAGCCCCATTTCTGTCACTCCAACTTCTGAATAAATGATTCGATAATTCAATGTTGTCACTGTTATTATTTTCCTGAACTTTGAAAATTGGGGTAGCGGAGTTTATTTGTTTCAAGTCTGTACTTTTTCATTTAGGGGTCATGAGGACAGCAGTCAGTAACATTGTTGGATTATGATCCCTAAAAATTAAGCAATGTCTTCCTCACCAACTGTGGCCAGTATTCGTCTTTGTTGTATGTGTAGAGGCCAGTTAATCCAATAATTAACTCAGTAACTCATTAGAAAAAATCACAAAGATTCAGCTGAAAGGGTGAAAATGAAAGAAGAAACTTTTTTTTGTGTATAACTAAACAAATATATTTTGGAGTCCTCTCCTGTTCATTCATTGCCCTGACCCCTTGCTTGGCAATCATTGCATAAACTTTATACAGACTGGTACATTCATAATAGTGCTGAACTTGGAACATCAGCAGTTTCTCAGTGGAAAAAAACACACAATAGGTCAGTGTAAAAATATAAAATGAAGTGAAAGCATGTAACATTCGCAAAGAGTGAAAGTATAAATAAATAAGTATTGAAAACACAAAAACTTCAGAATAAGCAGTTTTTATAGGCTGAAGTAGGGAGTTTTTAGTGTGACCATCCATTGCACTTAACATGTCTTTTTTTGGGAAGACGTTATAAGGTTTACTGCACTAATCCTCTGGTGTATTACACCAGGTCTTCTTTGAAGTCATGTCAAAAGTTTGAAATGAATTGTTTGAGCAACCCTATGTTGTGTTTGTGTGATTCAAAAGTTAGGTTTTCATCCATGTTTTTCAATGTTGTGCTTTACAGACATGTTTAAAAGAGTTTAGAACATAAATGATCCACACTTTCCAGAGGACTTTACATTCAACTATTCATGCACACTAATGCTGCCATGCAAGCTGCTGGCCTGCCACTGGCTTCAGCATCTTGCGTATGGGCACTTCAGCACATGGAGGGAATCAAACTACCAACCTTGCAATTAGTAGACAACCCACCCTACCACCCTACGCCATGGTTTAACTCATTGAAAGTTTGTTAACATACAGTATATGACCAAGTCCCAATTACATTATTCTATCCAAAATAGCAAAGGCTACATTATTTGTCAGGCAAAAAATCATAATTTTGTATCAACAAGGCCACACTTAAAGACAAATCAACAAACAAACTGGACACTCAAGATATTGTATTTAATCTGTTATAAAGAAATTTAAGAAACTAAAGAGTTGAAGGACAAAAAAAAGGAGTGGAAGGCCAAGAAAACTATTAGTGTATGATGAGGGTTCTTTTTGAGAGACCAGAAAAAGTTTGGCAAAGAACTTGCTCAGCTTTTGGCAGCTTTATCTGGATGCCAAGTTGATATTTTACAGTCCAGAGATGTTTGATCAGAACTGACAAAACCGCTTTTTCGGAAGGATAGCAGGGCTAAACGGTTGAAATACACAAAAGCTTACAGAGGCTGGAGTGAAGATCGATGAAAAAGAATGCTGTAGAGTGATCACTCAAGTTTGAAAATGTTCTAGTTCAATTGTCAACAATATGTGAGAAGAAGAGGTGGACAGAGGTACAAGAAAGAGTGCCTGCAGCCTTCAGTGAAAGATAGTAGAGGGTCACTTGTGGTTTATGTGGCTGAATTTCTGCCAGCGCTGTCGAGGATATTGTCTGAATCGATGGAATCATAAATGCTGAAAAGTACAGACACATTTTGATTCATGATGCTACTCCCTCTGGAAAGTGTCAGATTGGAAACAGGTTTACTTTTCAGCACGACAGTGAGTCCAGACACACCGATAATGCAGTGAAATCAAATGTGAAGGGGAAAAAAGCAGTTGAAAAAACACTGACTTTGATGGACTGACCTCCACTGAGTCCACATAAGTCTGAAGAATAACTCTGGGAAGTGCTAAAGGAAGCTTAAAATATACACTGGTATGAAAAAGTTTGGGCACCCCTGACAATTTCCATTATTTCCATTCATAAATCATTGGGTGTTTGGATCAGCAACTTCATTTTGATCTATCAAAAAACTCATAGACACAGTAATATTTCAGAAGTGAAACTAGGTTTATTGGACTAACAGAAGATGTGCAATATGCATCAAAACAAAATTAGACAGGTGAACCCCAACAGAAAAATCCTTTTGCAAAAACAACAGCTTCTAGACGCTTCCTATAACTTCTAATGAGTGTCTGGATTCTGGTTGGAGGTATTTTGGACCATTCCTCCTTACAAAACATCTCCAGTTCAGTTAGGTTTGATGGTTGCCGAGCATGGACGGCCCGCTTCAAATCATCCCACAGATTTTCAATGATCTTCAGGTCTGGGGACTGGGATGGCCATCCCAGAACATTGTACTTGCTCCTGTGCATGAATGCCAGAGTAGATTTTGAGCAGTGTTTTGGGTCGTTGTCTTGTTGAAATATCCAGCCCTGGCGTAACTTCAACTTTGTGACTGATTGTTGAACATTATTCTCAAGAATCTGCTGATATTGAGTGGAATCCATCCGCCCCTCAACTTTAACAAGATTCCCAGTACCAGGACTGGCCACACAGCCCCACAGCATGATGGATCCTCCACCAAATTTTACTGTGGGTAGCAAGTGTTTTTCTTGGAATGCTGTGTTCTTTCGCCGCCATGCATAACGCCC
>OMNN01079639.1:10154-21140 GCA_900302755.1 Chromis chromis | reverse complement strand
TGACTTGTTGTGGTATTTTAAATTGAACAAATGCTCAAACTAGGAAAATAGGATGTTTAAATCAGTTCTAAATAAATATGTTTAAATCAGGCCAAAAAGCACTAAACAAAGAATAAAACTGGAAACTATGGGGGCACTGACTATATATACTGAACAGTCCTGTGTAAAACAGCGACCCAGTGAGGGCCTATGAAATACGACAAGGCCAGAAGCAGGAAGCTCTCCCTTTGCATACGAGTATCGGTTCAAATCAAGGTTATAATGCACTTGTGAGAGGAGCATAAAGTGGTACTTCCCTCATTGTGTCTAGCATGGGCAAGAGAAACCGTGTAGTCAGCAGAAAAGAGGAGGGAGTAACTTTTAAGAAAAGGGTGGCGATTCAACTTTTAATACGATTAGATCATGCCTGAATAATGCAAACAAAATGAGCGTTGAGACATTGTGATTGGTTTTTAAGAAGTTTTGGGTTGTGGTTTCACAGACAAAGAGGGGTTCTTTGAAAGTATATAAGGCATTGTATTTCTTTGTTCGGGAGTGCAAGTCTCGAGATTGTACTCATGTTTGTTCGTGCATTCGTGTGTAGAATAAACATTATTCGCATCAGATTTTGAAGACTGTTTGAAGACTTTTTGAAACCTATTTAAAGATTCCAATAGATGATTTGCAAGAGATTTTTTGACTACATGTTTGACTTGGCTGCCTGCTGTCACCGGCCTATGGCGAGCAGAAAAGTCACCACATACGCTCAGTTCATGTTCGCCCAAAATATGAACGAGTTCATGAACGGGCATTCACTGAACTCTTTCTACGGCTGATGAGCAGAGTAGAGAGAAAAAGTCTGTAGTGGGTGTAAACATGGAAAAAATGAATATCCATAGTATGTGGAGCCTACAGTATTGGTAACACCTGTTGTGTATGTTCATTCCAGTTTTTTGTGCTGTTTCCATAGAGGTTTGCAGTGAAAAATGAACCCACAGTGAGGAAAAATGTGACAAAAACACACAGAAACTGCTGTCTGGAGTTCAGAGGGTTTTTGCTTTTTGCAACAACACTAACTATCATAACCTTCCTGCCAAAAATGACAGGTGCGGTGAATGACTAATAACAGAGTGAGATCCGTTTCACTCAGCGCTGGTCTTTTTGCCGATCACAGTATTCATGCAGAAACAGTCGGAGGTGGGAGGGTTCGTTCATGCCTCGACATGAATCTGCGTCACCCCCTCCGTCACTCCTGTACACACCGTCTGCACACAAAGGTTCACAGAAAGAAGGGAAAGGAGACGCATACCTGAAGCCTGACACCACGTCCTTCCATTCACTGCTGCCTTTGTTCATTTCCTCATCAGTCCTCATGTGTCATTCCTCCGAGTCGCATCTTTAATAGACAATAAGACAGCAGAAAGACAAAGACGGGACAGAGGACAGGAGGAGGGAGATGAAAGAGAAACAATCTGTCCCACACTAATGAAAGGAGGCCGATTGTACAAGGAAAGGTTTAAAGCATCAATCAGAAAGCTGCTTAATGAGGACAGAGAAGGAGGAGAGGGAAAAATGTAAACTTTATTAAACCTGAAGCAGCAGCAGACTGGATGTAGGTGAGTTTATCAGTAACCTGTCAGGGTCAGCAGCTACATGTACAGAACCTGGAGGACAGTGATGCAAAGCTGACAGCCTGTTAATCCATCTTTTGACTGTGAGATTAAAAATGCAACAGCGAGCACAGTCTAAATTTTATTGGTAATGTCAAAGAGTATTCTTCTTTTCTGTTTATTGTTTTGTGTGTTGTTGTTCCCATCAGTTCTAGACAAGGAAAAACAATGTGAGTATTAGCTACATTGGGCGAAAATGAAAAACAAAACATGTAAATGACTCGACAGCCTCCAAAATTCAATCAAACACCTTTGCATGTTTTTTTTTCTTCATATTTTTACAGACTGTTTCAACACTTTAAGGAAAAACTGGGCACCTCAGGGACATAAACTGGACAGTTTTGACACAAATATTCAAATAAGCCCAATAATCTCTTTTTTCCAGCCTTTCCATTTCCAGTTTAGAATCCACAGGGCTCACAAAGTGAATTAATGATTTTACAATTGCTTCGACCAAGACGTCATTTCCCACTTCTCCAAAACAACAACATATAGTTAATTTGAATTTATTGCAACGACAGCGTCTTGAGACGTGTCTCATTTTCAATGCGGTCCTAAAAAGACACAAAAACAAAGCATGTGCAGACACAGTTAGGGATGTCCCAATTAAGTGTTTCTTTGCCTCCAATCCAATCCAAGTAATTTCATATTTAGCATTTGCAGATAGCATTTTCCAAGATAATACACACCATGAATATTGCAGATTAGCTGTAGCACCTGGTTTCTTACTTTTTAATACTGTAACAACCAGAAGAAGGGGTCAGTTTTGTGTTGACGAGCAGAGAGCAATGTGGGGTTTTAGCTAGTAAAGGGCCACCATGACAAAGCCGTATGTGATTCTTAATGACCTCGAACCAGCGTACAAGTGTTGAATTAAACTTGGATAATCTGGAGAAGTCTTTCTATATTCCTGTATATTACTGTATAATATTATAGCTACCAGAGGAAGTGGTCAGTTTTGTGTTGACGAGCAGAGAGCATTGTTGGGGGTTTAGCTAGTAAAGGGGCACCATGACAAAGCCGTATGTGAGGCTTAATGACCTCCTGTATCTTGTTTTATGTGTGAAGCTTTGCCAGCTACAGTGCTGTGAAAAAGTATTTGCCCCCCTATAGAAATCTTTTATTTTTGCATATTTCTCACACTTAACTGTTACAAATACCTGAATTTATATGATCAGTTAATCAGTTATTGATGGATATTGAACGTGTATTACGTGAATTAATCAAATTTATAAAACATGTGACAGTGGATGTAAACAAAGGATCAGTCAGTTAAAAATCGTCTTAAACTGCCTCAATTATCCATTGGTTCAACAACAAACTACAAATACAGACAGCTTGCTTTACTGAAGCAGTTTGTGTTTTTTGTAAATACTGAAAACACAAATTACACATTAGAATCTTTAAAAGTTTGTAAAGACATTTAGAAACTAGTTAACAAAAGTCATCACAGCTTCTCTGAACAATTATCCATCAGTCAGTTGACAAATTAATAATTTTATCGACTACTGTTGTGTAGTTTACTTGCCATTTTTTAAGCTTCTCAGGTTTATCTTTATAGTAACTACGATGCTAGATAAATGCAGAGAAGTCAAAAAGTACAATATTTCCCTCTGAGATGCAGTGGAGTGGAAGTAAAAAGACAAAAAAGACTCAAGTAAAGTACCTCAAATTTACACTTAAGTACAGAACATGAGTAAATGTGATTAGTTACAGTCCACCATTATGGGACAAATGTGCTAAACAGTCTTATTTTCACTTATATAGCTGCGCTTTCATCAAGAAATGGCTTTGTGGCTAAAAAGCATGACAGTTGGCAGCACTGCAAGAGATTTTAAACAATATTTAAGCTCACAGATGGTCCGTGAGCTGCCAGCTCAGAAAACCATCCAGTTATATTTCCATAACAGCCGCATTCAAAGGCTGGTTTGGAGAAGAATCTTCATCTCTGAGGGCCACACAGTCTTCAGTAGGTGAAGACACGAGCCAACACCAGCTCAGAATCTAAGGTTTTAGGCTTATTTTTCACTGCAAAAAAATCCTGGAAGCAGAACATACATGAAGAAGGAGAGAGAACTTAAGCACTTTAGAATGCCATAAAACATTTTTATAAAAAGAAGGAAGGAAAATGTAACGTGATGTATTGGAAAAAATGAGGCCCCACATACTGTAGATATTATAATCTATAATCTAACCTTTATTGATCCCCTTGGGTTCCTTCCTTCTCTGCATTGACCCATCCTATTTAAAGTTAATCTTAACTATACATACTAGGAGCAGTGGGCTGCCACGGTGCAGCGCCCGGGGAGCAGTCAGGGGTTAAGGGCCTTGCTCAAGGACCCACAGTGCTGGTGACTGGAAAAAGCAGTCACTCTCACTTTCCCACCTCAACCTCTTGCCAGTCCCAGGACTCGAACCGGCGACCCACCAGTTCATTTCACAAACCAGATTTGGTACGTTTCCAACGTTTGGTATGTTTCCCTCTTCCAACACCTCATTCAAATGATCATCTCATCATCAAGCTCTGCAGAAGCCTGATAACGATCCTGATCATTTGAATCAGGTGTTGGAAGAGGGAAGCATCTAAAACATGCAGGATAGTGGCTCTCTAGGACCAGGGTTGCCTACCCCTGTTGTATCATGTCACACAGAGCCGGCTCGCCCATTAGGCAATATAGGCAAATGCTAAGGGCGCCGTAGCCTCCAGGGGGCGCCACAAAATCGGGAAAACATTCACCTTCAATATAATTATATTGTGGCGAGTGGCGTGGAAGAGCTTTTGTCTTTTCTGCCCCCAGACA
Source organism: Chromis chromis (assembly GCA_900302755.1). NCBI lineage: Eukaryota > Metazoa > Chordata > Actinopteri > Pomacentridae > Chromis > Chromis chromis. The sequence continues at coordinate 16,690 of OMNN01079639.1, read as the reverse complement.
GGTGCTTTTATTTTGACACAGAACACACACAACAACAGAACAGTGGCAGGTAGCTATCAACCCCGCTACCCTTCTCACTCACGGCACCAAAAACACTCCCAAAACCCTGAATTCCCATGGTGCATTGCAGCACAACAGTCCAGCACTTGCGACCGGGTCTGCGATCACGACAATATTAAAACTAGTTATTACTACTAACTCTTAAAATGGAAAAGCTCACATTGATTCAATGCCCAATTAACATTACTACAAAAAATGCTATTCGATTTCTTTTGTAAGCGTATGTAAGTTGCCAATGGAGGGTGGCGCCATAAACAAGCTCACCTAGGCACCACATTGGGTAGGGCCCCTGGTGTCACAATATATAAATTTGTATTTAGTTGCACCATTTTGTGATGAAAGCAACAAAACTGACATTTTTATGTGTAATTATTTTAGCTGCAACTAAACTACACTCTAAAAGGTTTTATTTATGTCCCTGATTATGAATAAAGAAATGCTACTAGAATATTAAGGTGAAGCAGAATCACAGTTAAACATGACTAAAGAAGGACGATCGTCATTGATTTATATATTTCAGCGGCCGACTCTCCTGCGTAAAACATTTTCATAAATTATTTGAAACCTGTGAAAGAATTACTCGGGTGTGGATATGAAAAAGGCCACTCAGCGCAGCGGGCCGCTTGTCATAATGGGGAAGTGTTCTTTTCAACAGAAGCGAAATGTGAAACAGTGACACGGCAACCGGAAATTACTGCTGGTTGTAAAACAGTCGGGGGGCGCGTTTGGAATGACTCAGATGTGTTGTGTGCTCACATCATTACCCAAAAACACATTTCCAGCCATTTACGCTCCGAGAAAACATCACGAAAACACACATTCGGGCCGACACACACACTCCGTCAGCGCTAGAAATCACCTCCGTTTGTGGGCGCCACAGGAACAATAAATGCGAATTGATGTGAGCTTCGTTGCAGGATTCATACTTCTGCTGCAGAGGAGGAAGACCTGGAGTGATGCATCGGAGGAATCCTCTGTAGCTGAGAGCTCTGACATTTACTGCAGCTCTCATTCAGGCTGAATGGATGTGAGTCAGTTGTGTGTTCGTGAAACAGCGTCTCTGCACTAAAAAGTAATTCAAAGGACACATTACCACGACTTAAATAAAATTGTGCTTGCAAGAAAAAACAAGAAGTGTGATTTAGATAAGCCTTTTCTGTTGTGCTTCACATTTAGAGTCTTAGTTATATTGTTATTTTTATTATAAGCTCTTTTTACTGCTCTTTTGCACAGATGATGACTGCTGTTACGCCCCAGCCAGGGGTGTCTGAGACATAACATGAAAGGCCCCCATCTTCCCTCAGGTCCCAAGTAGCCACATGAACAAATTGGTATTGAATATATAGAATATGAATTTATTCACAATAATGAGATAACATAAGTGAGTCAGACGTCAGGGTGGACTCAGGCCAAAATAACAAACCAATCACATTATGGCCAGGGGACTACAGATGAAAACTAGCCTTCTGGCTAATTCTGGCTTTTTTAACCATGTATAATCATGTGTTCTATGAAATTGCATTGTCCCCTTTTAAATAAACTAAACTAAACTAAACTAAAGCAATCCTGTCTAGAAAGTAAGTAAATAACCTAACAAGTCAGATGAAACAAATGACAAAGACTTACCTCCCTAACTAAATAAACAGGAGAAAACTGAGGTTAACCAAACTGGCAGTCCAGCCCTACCACTCAACAGAAATGAACACAAATGATCATTCAAACAAAGCAACATGTGGCCGGTTGGGAGAGGAGGTAGATGAGGAATGCTGCTGCCCACTGGCGATCGCCATCTTGGCTCCTTATATATCATGTGCAATCCTCGGCTGCAACCAATCAGGGTCCTGAACGGAGAACTCCTCCAATTACTGGCTGTGGCACACACTATGTTAAGTTCAAATATTAATATTGATAACTTACATTTCTGCATTAGTTGATTTGAAATGGAATTGAAGTTGAGGTAACTTAATAAAATTAACCTGATAATTTTTCTTCACCTTGATTTCAGGATATTTAGTCACCTCCCATATCTACATAATATTTAATTTGCTGTTGTGACTTATTCTGCCTGCGTAAAGGCCAGTGATGAGCAGGCAGCTTGGTCAAACATGTAGTCAAAATCACTTCTGGATCATCTGTTGGAGTCTCCAGAAAAGTTTTCAAGAAAGAAATCTTGAGATTTTAACGACCCGAACAATCGTCATATATACTTCTGCAAACTTCTTTGCTCTCCTCCTTTGTCTGTGAAACCACAACCCATCCTTCTTAAAAACCAATCACAAGGTCTCGATGATCATTTTGTTTGAATTTATTTATATCCAGGGTGTTACTCTGTGGTGTCATCCCCCGCCCCCACTTTGGTCAACAAATCTGGACCAAGAAAAAAAGTAATAATTTGTGCATTTTCTGCCTCGCCAGTTGAATGCATGTAGGTTCCTGTGGCATCACAATCCACACAGTTACCCTTCTATTCATTCACTGCTAAATTACAGCTGAACAGGTTTGCAGATAAAACCTCAACTAAGAATCTCACTGAGAGAGAAACTGGTCAGGAAAAGAAGAAAATGGTAAAAAGTTCGATGTTTCTTAAAGTCGATTTAAATCCCAAACTCCTCTGAAGTCTGACTTTAGGCTCAACATGCACCACTAACCCACTGATCTCACTTCGTAGTAGATTCCTCAAGTGGGAACTGCTGTTAACACAAGACCCAAACCAAAATGTGGCTCTGAAGCTCTCCAAATGGATAACATAGAAAGTCCATCTCCGACTGCTGTGACTAAAATAGGTGACGGATTGTAAATTTGATCGAGTTGCAGTTGAGAATCTTTGGAGGAGGTTCAGCGACATCGGTTTTTACTGAGTCGCTGTTGTAAGGATGTTTTTCCACACTTTAATTTAGAATTTCCATGACGACGTGGGAGTAAAAAATGCTTTTTCAAAATATCACTCTGACATGCCGATGGAGACACAGACGCTTATTGAATTTTTAAATTCTCAGATGCATAGAGTGAAAGGTCGCTCAGTTTGACCTCACATTTGTGGAGCATTTGTTATTGACCGAAGCTTTTTCAAGCAGAAATTTCAAGAAGAGACTCTACAGGCAAAACATATAGTTTTCTTCATGCAGGTCAGTTTTTGTTTTTTTTTTTGGGCTATTTTGCTTCCAAAACATGTCTCGTATCAGACTAGTGGAAAGAAAACATCCAAAATATATGCAAATTAGTGCATATTTAATGAGATAGCACACAATGTACAAACTTAAACATCCATTATCTATACACCGCTTAATCCTCTGTAGGGTCATGGGGGGGCTGGAGTCTATCCCAGCCGACTCAGGCGAAGGTAGGAGACACCCTGGACAGGTCGCCAGTCTATCACAGAGTCACACATAGAGAGACAGACAACCAAGCACACTCTCATTCACAACTACAGACAATTTAGAATCATCAGTTAGTCTCAGCATGTTTTTGGACTGTGGGAGGAAACTGGAGAACCTGGTGAAAACCCACGCTGCACAGGGAGAACATGTAAACTCCACACAGAAAGATCCCAGGCGTCCCAACCGGGATGCAAACCGGGGATCTTCTAGCTGCGAGGCGACGGTGCTAACAACGAGCCACCGTGCAGCCCCAAACTTAACCCTTTAAGTCCTAGTGCGTCATCAGCGACACGTTTGGGCAAGCACACTTTGGAATACCGTAAATGTCAGTTTGTGCTATCGGAAAAGAATCCAAAGGTTTCTGAAAACTGAGGCGTTGCGCTTTACAGCCAATATGGTGTCATTACGGTAATTTTACGGTAATTTCATCCAGTGGATTCCTGGGGGGGCACGAATGAAATTACGTCGTTGCGCTTTACAGCCAATATGGTGTCATTACGGTGTCATCCAGGTATCCGCTGGATGAAATTACCGTAAAATTACCGTAATGACACTATATTGGCTGTAAAGCGCAACAACAAAAAATGGGCATCAGCACTCACAGGACATTTTCTTACCTTTTTGTGATTAAAATAAGAAACAAAGACCAGGTGGACATTTTGAGGCTCAGATCTTAAAGGGTTAAACATGAATTCTCAAAACACTTGTATTATAAAATATAATTTTATTAATGTTAATAATCAGCTGGGGAAGTTTCACAGTGATATCTGTTGGTTAAAACACTAAAAATGTATCACAAAATGAGTTTTTTCTTCCAACTCTGATCCACCAAACTTTCCAGTTTTATTCCTGAAGGGTTTCCATTTGAAGACTTTGTTCATGTATCATTCACAGCCTGATTTATAGGACACTTTATCTCAAAAAAATTTGGCAAACATCAATTTTTTTTTCGTAGTTGCTGACAGTGTTTACTGATTGATGGAGTGATAAAAAAAGAGACGTCAAATATCCCCTTCGACTCTCATACATCAATAAAATGAAATGGGAATTTTGAAGCTGGTTTTATCCAACGTTCAGATTTCTATTGTGGAAATTAATGCAAATTAGCAGGTGTTTAATTAGAGATTGCTTTATTTATATATTTAATAATTTCAAAAAATGTGTAGCAGAGAAAATAACTCCTCAAATACCTTAATTTACCTGTTGTGTCTCCCCTTAAACATTAACATGAAATCTGTGCACATAGTCCTGTAGAGAGTGTTTTCTTGCATACTTTATGTGCATGTAGAGCTCCTCTTTGGTAAATCTATTTTTATAGACTATTTAAGGTAAGAAATGTGTCACTTTAGCTGCAGGTGCTTTGAAAAGGACTCTGCAACAACGAACCGACTTAAAGAAACTGGAAATGTTTCATACAGAAAGAAGAAAAAAACTAACAAAAACAGGAGGCTTCAGCTCTTCCAGTGACGAGCGTTTGATTTGTTTAGCAGCCTCTGACCTTTAACCGGCTCTCGTATTGATATCTGTCGCCCCACTTCGATTGCACTTGTTTTTTAATCAAGTCTGTCACCAGCAGAGATTATATGCTTTCCTTGATCCCCAACAACAACAACAAACCGATCAATTCATTTCTCTGCCGGTCACATAGATTCTGCATCAGAGGTGAAGCACACAATGTCATATTCTTTTACAACAAAAAAAAAAGAAACTGCTATTTACCCTGAATTCCATTTTTATGTGTATCACTCATGTTCAGGTTATTGTTGTCACCAATATCAGCAAATGTGTTTGGTTCATCTAAAATAATAAATAATAAAATAGCAGATTTCTGATCAGATTTCCTCCCAAATTTCACAGATTGTTCTGCCAGTTTTGGAAATATGTGATTCTTCTTTCAATTGCACTGATACATATTTCAGTATTCTACGAGCTGAGCCTCTCCTTAGGGTTAGACTAACAACTAACAAAAAGGCTGACTTGAAACGTTAGCTGCATCAGCCGCTTTCTCGGCGAGGAGTTCAGGATGGTGACGTTGCAGGTGGGTTTGCATGTTCGTGGTGTTGCCTGTGTACTTTACTTTAGGGAGGCAGTTCTTGCATAGGACATAGTCTTTGTCCAGCTTGCTTGTTCCCTCAAAGCCCAAATGGGTCCACACTTTGGACTTAAACGTGGATGGCGCGTCTCTTACGGTAGCGTTGCTGTCCTCCATTATACCTGTACAAACTCTTCTTGGGTGTTACGACCCATAGGCAGGGATAAACATATTTATACAGGACACACAATTAAGGATTTTAAACATTCAATTGAGTTCTCCTCCACGTGGTGGCCCGCAGATAGGCGAGTGAAGAAAGAACAAAAAAAAACCATAAGCGATCCCGTGCCCAAAAACAAAACTAATCACCGTCATACCGTGATTAGTTACCGTGGACCTGGCGGGTCGGCCAAACAAAACCAAAGGATGCCACCCGAGCTAAAGAAAAAACCCAAACTAAACCCAAACCAACAGCGAAAACAGGGCGGCCGATCCCACCAGGTCAAACGAGAAAGAAAAACCTAACAACAATGGACCATGCTATCTGGCCGGCATGGTGGAAGCAGGCAGCACAAAAACAGCTGATGGCAGCAAGGTGGAGCCAGTGAGATGGGAAATGCAAGAGAGCCAGAGAGAGACGGCCGAGCTCCGACAGCCCACCTATTTATAGGAGGAGCCGTTGATCGCGATCAGTTAAGCTCCAAACTTAATAACTAAACTGGCCCTCATAAAAAGGCGTGAACAAACAAAGACCAACATCGCTTAAAGGAGAAATAAATGAAGGAAGGAAGATGGTGAAAGATGTGCCCCCAGCACATAACATTGGGCCAATTCATTTCCACTCAAGTCTCCCTCATTCATGTGATAAACGCCACCATGTGGAGTCATTAAGTAGTGATGCTGGGGAAATGGCAGCTGGCAGGGGGATCTGGCAGGGTCTAGAGTGCCTTATTATATTAATTAAAGGATCCATATTTGGCGCCAGCGTATCGATACTCATATCGCACGAGGAACGACGATATATCGCTGTATTGATATTTTTGTCCCACCCCAACCCATGAATTCTC
>OMNN01079639.1:0-10134 GCA_900302755.1 Chromis chromis | reverse complement strand
GAAAGTAAAAATCCTTTTCCGTTCTAGATGTTTCCCTCTTCCAACACACCTGATTCAAATGATCAGTTCATCATCAAGCTCTGCAGAAGCCTGGTAATGATCCTGATCATTTGAATCAGGTGCGTTGGAAGAGGGAAACATCTAGAACGGAAAAGGATTTTTACTTTCGGGGACCAGGATTTTCCAGCCCTGGAAAAAACCCAAACTAAACCCAAACCAACAGAAAGTGCGAAAACAGGGCAGCCGATCCCACCAGGTCAAACGAGAAAGAAAAAGCCAAACTTAATAACTAAACTGACCCTCATAAAAAGGCCTGAACAAACAAAGACCAACATCGCTTAAAGGAGAAATAAAGGAAGGAAGGAAGATGGTGAAAAATGTGCCCCCAGCACAAAACATTGGGCCAATTCATTTCCACTCAAGTCTCCCTCATTCATGTGATAAACGCCACCGTGTGGAGTCATTAAGTAGTGACGCTGGGGAAATGGCAGCTGGCAGGGGAATCTGGCAGGGTTTCGAGCACCTTATTAGATTAATTAAAGGATCCATATTTGGCGCCAGCGTATCGATACTCATATCGCACGAGGAGGAACGATGATATATCGCTGTATCGATATTTTGTCCCACCCCAACCCATGAATTCTCAAAAACTTATTTGTCTTGATGTAAATAATTAACTGGGTAAGTTTCATGTTGATATCCGTTAGTTGAAACAGGGGATTACATAAACAATTGATCACAAAATGAGTTTTTTCTTTCGACTCTGATCTAGAAAACTCCATCAGATTCAGTTCTGAATCAGAAAACGTTACAATAAACGCACCAGGATCCATACATGTGTTGTCAAGTTGTTTTTCTCCAAAAGGTCACGAGTTTAATCGACTGTTTTGTGCATTTTAATGTTTTGTAAAGCACCTTGTAACTCCAGCTTTTCTCCAAGCAGGTCACGAGGGTTTGAACCTGCGATTCGTGGTTGATTTAACTTCTTCATCAACACATCTTTGTCCCTGAATAATCGCAAGCAACAAAGCAGCAAATCAAATACATTCAGGTATATCTTTCCCTGCTAACATCCGGTTCTCGATGAACAAAGACGCTCCAGCTGTGTTGCGCTGTTTGTGTATCTTCTGCCACCTCATGCTCTGTATTCGTGTGTTCTGCGTAGTGTTCTCCACCACACTTTCTTTCTGTGTGAGAGCTCTGCTTCTTTACAAAAGGGTAACCAGCTGTGTTGACAGAAGAAGCTGATTCTCTCCATTCTCCTCCCTGCCATCCTTCTTCTTCCGTTTAGCCTCACATCTACACACACACCCCAGCACACACACACGTATAGACAAACATGCACACACAATCACCCGCAAACACATTCGGCGGGACTCGGCAATGAATCTTGTCAGTTTTAATAAACAGTTACATCTTTCAAGCTGCTGACGTCGCAACACAGAGTCGGATCAGAGGCGGGAGAGGGAGGATGAAAGAGACCAACAGCAGAAAATCAAACTGAACTCTTGACTTATCTGCACCGAGGAAGACGTATGTGGCGGCCGACGGATGCTGTGTTCTGTATGATAACGCAGAGAGAGAGAGAGGGAGACGGAGGAGGAGGGAAAAGTGCGATGAACAGATTAGAAGAAACAGAAGAAAGGAATGACTCAGCGAATCATTCACGTCGTGTCAGAGTGTTTGCTCTGCGGGAACCAATCTGAGGCAGATTTATGCTTCATGTAAGGGGTTAATGGGAATCCTGCTGCGAACGGCGACACCGTGGGTTTGATTGATGGCCCGGAGTCATATATCAGCCGTGAATGGCAACGAGAGACGCATCTATTGTGTTTGTTTGGCTGCACTGTGGCCGTGTTTTCAATCAGATTTAGCACAAATCTGGGGGGAAATCTGCAAACGAACATGCAAACTGATCCTCCGCTGCTGTTTATTGTCAAATCAAATCAAATCATCAAATCAAATTTTATTTATAGAGCATTTTTCATACAATAAAAAGTAACCCAAAGTGCTTCCCAGAATAAAAACATGCAACATAAAAACACATATTGAAAACACGCCCCCTCCCCCAAATACATACATAGACTACGTACCCACAATCATGCCCGCGTAAACACACACACACACACACGCACACACACTCACACACAACCACCCACACAACCATATACACTACAGCAATAGTAACATGGCAAGGCACTGAGAAACCATGAGAGGAAAGCCACGTATGGGGAGCTCAACCACACTGAGAGGGATGACGGCCCACAGCCACAGGGAGCACCGCCACCACAGAGACCCCCGACCCAAATAGACCGTGACGGACTCCGCACATGGTGCAGAGCCCGCCAGTCTCCTGGGCCTAAGGGGTCTCCAGGACGACCCCTTCCCCCGGCGGGCAGACCAGCCACACCTCCCAATGTGGAGGCCCCCCTTGAGGAAACACTGGAGCTAAAAACAATAGACTAAAAAGAGCTAAAAGCTCCTGCTTTCTATTTGTCAAGTAAAGATGGACAGTTTGCTGTTAAAAGGGCCTTTTCTCATGTGCTGTACTATGATTTTGCGATTATGAAGACAGGTTCATATCGCGTGAACACAATAAAATTTATTTGTCCTTGAATTAGTCAAACTTAAAATGAAGCTTTAGCTAAACTTGTACCTTTCATTTTTATTCCTATTGGGAATTCCTGCATTTTCCCCAGCTACCATCTACTCCTTAACCTATGCTTTCCCTTGTTGTCTTTTTGTGCATTATATCAGACTAATGATGTTCTTTAATGCTGTTCTTTAAATATCTCTAACTGTGTGACACATCTCTTCTCTATCACCACCTTGTCATTCAGGAGGATCTGGAAGATTCAACTGAGAAGTTTCATCACATCAGTGGAGTTTAATGTCCAAAGTCCTACTCAGTTTTTAACCTCAGTTAGTATTGCAATACACTTTTGTACTGAATTATTGTGTATTTGGTTGTATGCATGAAGAATGAGATGTCTGTGTGTGCCTACAAATTGATAATGTGTGTTTTTCTGACTAGGACTGAGGAGGTACAGTGGCTTCTTGGACAGTCGTTATTTCATAAAATGTGATAAACTGGCTCTTAATCCACAGAAAAATACATTTAGCATGACTCTAAACAGGTATTTATGGCAGCGATAAAGGTATTTGGACGAGTCCTGACTGTCAAACATGATGAACCACGTCCATTGTTCATGTGGTGAGATATACGTTATTATCCACAGTTAGTTAGAAGCAACTTTAAAAATGTCAGGTGAATTGAGCTTAAACAAAGGCTCCAGCATTCTTTGTTTGCACCGAGAAGGTCAGTATATTCATCAGATCAGTGTGTGTGCTGTAAAAGGCAGCATAATAGTGAGTAAAATGAAAGAAAAACAAGAGAAGAGCAGCAGCAAAGAATCGCTTCAAAGATCAAAGAGAATCTCCAGATACAACTCTGCTCACAAAACATTTAAGAGAGGATTAACGTGTACGTGGAGAGTGACACAGCCAGGATTAAATTTTCACAAGACCAAGCACACAAAGACATCCGGACCAAATTTAACCTACATGGATCTGATCCAACCAGACAGATTACGGTAAAGCATGGAGGTGGAAATGTCAAGTAAAACATTTTATACAGTTTGGAGGGGACAGTATGTAAATACAGAAAAGAATAGTGGTTGGTTTGCATGTAGTTGCTAATCAATGACAAATGGTGATGGAATCAAGGGGTCTGGCAGACAACAAAAGGTAAGGGAGTTATCAGTGACAAAGGTAATGGAACAAAGAGTGACACTAGGGGTAGGGGTGTCTGTAGCAACAAGATGTGCTATTTTCTTCATCAGCAAGATAATGATCCAAAGCATATCAGCTGCCTGCTCAAAGAACATTTTGCTCGGGAGAAAACCAGAATCTTTAATGACCCTCGGAGAGCCCTGATTTAATTCATATGTGGGACTCCATGAAGAAAATCAACTGCTGGTTGAAACATGAGGCAAGCTTTTACAACAGCTGTTACAGATCCTGCTTGATTCAAGAAAAACTGCTACTTGTGGTTGTCCAAAACTTTTTACACGATTAGTACATGTCCTTTTTACCGCATTTTTAGAAGCATCTAAACAGTTCAGCCATAAAGCTAATCAAATATACTTATTTGTTTAAACTGTCTTCATTTATCACCACATTTCACAGCACAGCTCTTTCAGCAAACGTCCTAGAAAATATATGAGGAAATTAAGGATCCATCAAATACAACCCAATTCTGTTTGCTGAGCGCCTCCTGAGCTCGGAGACTAGTTTACCTTTGAGCAGAGGAGGAATGAGGGTGTTGAGCATCCCACAGCTGCCTGTCAGACTTCACCTCTGATCTCTGCTCAGGGGGACGACTACAGAGAAACTGGACGCAACACAGAACAGCACAGAGTCAGCCTGCAGCTCCGACACTAACATCCCACAGAAAGCAACAGATGAAGCAAATTAACTACAGAACTTAGTTTTATTGTGCAGCAGACAGATGCCAGAAGTGCTTTTGTTCTAGCTTTTATTACAGAGTCTAGTGATTCTCAGCTCATGTTGCAGAAAGAAAAGCACTTGTGAAGGCTCACAGAGATCAGAGCTCCACAAAGAGTTGAAGTGGTGGAATACGGATTCAGATCCTTTCCTTTTGTTAAAATACTTACACAGCAATGGAAATACTCAAGTACAAGTAAAAGTCATACTTAAGTGAAAGTCCAAGAGTATTAGCAGCAAATTGTGGTTAAAGTATTTAAGAAAAAGTGCTGGTTTGGTCCCTCTGACTAGTATACGATGGCATGATGACTGTAGATTATTAATAGCATGTTGCTGTTGTAGCTGCTGCAGGTGGAGCTGGTTTATATACAGGAGCAGCAGATACATTTGAGGGGTCATCACGTTAATGGTTAATGGGAGAGAAGAGAAGAAAAATAAAGTTCTGTTTTCAGTTTTAGGACTTTTTCTCTAATCTTTTAATATTTGGTGAGATATTGGATCAGTTGACTATTCATTGAATGAAACCATGTGAGAAGTTTAGAGGGAAAAATTACCATGTGACATTTAAAATGTGACCCTGACTACACGCTGATTTTCAAAAAAGCCAAAAACGATGGAAACCACTGGCTTAATCTTTAACAACATGCTGTATTTGAAAAGCTTGCTCTCTTATCCATTGTGCCAAATCTACTTTTAAAGTAACTTAGCTTTTTTTTTTTTTTTACTACTGAAAACAAAAACAGAAACTTAGATTTACTACTGCAGACCTACATAAAATATCATCAGCCGTTCTTGAAAAGTCAACGGTTCATTACTAAAAACAACTGAGTGCCTGACGGATCTGACTGCATGCTAAAACTTCTCCACAGTCTCGCTTTCTTATCTCTTTTCGCTGTTGTAGCTTAAACTGCACAGTGTGTGAAGCTCTGTGCAGTTTGCATTAACACAAACAAATCTTACCATGAACAAAGTTGAGACCTGAAACCCTATAAAACTAAATTCTGTAAGCTGTTTTGGCTGCAGCTGCTTTTAAAGGGGCAAAGCTTGGCTCTTGCTAAATGATGCAGACTATCAACAAATGTGTTCACCTTTGTTCCACAAACTTGTTAAACTTAAAAAACTGTCTCATGAAAATACTCCATTCCCCAAAACTTACAGTTCACTAAGGTTAGACTCTTCCACTCTGGAGGGATTGTGTAACCAATTACAAGTAATTTATTCAAGTACTGTACTCAAGTGCGGTTTTGAGGTTAATTTCCACTTTCGCCTGCTTCCACTTGGGTCTCCACTAGATACTAAACATGCATTCATGTTGCATAATCACTGGCAAAATAGAAAGTATAACAGAAAGTCTTGCATTCTTTATTTTGAATTTTGAATATGTGCTGTCGGATGTTCTAATAGGGGTTTCTGTCTAATAGGTTTGTTAAGTCAAAGGTCAACTGCTGAGTCAATATTGAGTTGCGATAGGATGTGGGCTTTTTCCCACTCTTTTAATAAGTAACACATGTCCTGCCTTACCTGTCCAGGGTGTCCCCTGCCTTCGCCCTAAGGCTGGGATAGGCTCCAGCCCCCCCGCGACCCTGCAGAGGATTAAGCGGCGTACAGATAATGGATGGATGGATGTCCTGCCTTTGTTTTACATAAACCATTCCCCTATATAACCCAGTGCAAGAGGCTACTTAGTGTGGATTCTATTTGGCTTTGAGTCTCCACCCAGGCAGACCATGGTGCCTGAAGATGCTGAACTTGTTTTAATAAACTTTTTATACATAAACAAGACGGTATCATCAGAGAATTTCTTCATCATCTTCACATCATTGCTACACAATATACTACAACTATAAAATTAATTTTCTTGATGTTTTTCTTTTAAAAACAAAACCTATGCAGGCATGTTGTGGATTTACAAGTGCTGACCACATTCTGTAAAGAAAAACAGTTTTTTTAAATTTAAATTTAAGGAAGAAAAATCTAAAAACAGTCACTGACTGTAGATCCATGTAAAATGATGCACAACATTCTACAAAAATCTTCAGCTCACCATGTATTTTTCAACTATTAGTGATTTAAATATTTATCGTTTTAGGGTTCTAACCCCGATTTTTAAACAGTTATTGAAACAATTTAGTTTCTATCAAAATCAGGCTGATATAATCAAACTACACTTGCAGTTGACTCAACAAATGATCAATAATTGCTTTTTTACAATCCAAAACATCAACTTAGCTGCACCTTGATCAGCTAATGTTAGTACAGCGCTTAGAAGTCGGTGATATTAATCATAATCATAATAGTAATGGTATTTATTTAAACAGTCTGCATACTTTAACTTTAACTTGACTAAAACTATTCATGTTAAACTCATACTTCTAATGATGGATTTGCACACTGTTGTATTTTTACTTTGAATACTTCTTCCACCACCGCTGTATTTACCAAGAATAATTCTAGAGGCTGTGATCATACCAGACAAACAAACTCAAAATGAGCAGTTTGAGGTATTTCGTTTTTGAGATCTGTTTCCTAATAAACATAATCTGATGCATAAGAAACATAAGAACTGATGAACCGCATCCAGATTGACATACATTTTCATAAACAATACAGGAAGTCAGCTCGTCTGCAGGATGATGAGCTCCATATTTACTCACAAGTGCAGCCGCATTCTATCTTAAAACAAGGTCAGAATTCCCCAACATCATTTTTCAGTGTCTCATCCAGACTGATGGGACAGACTCTCGGTGGAGAGGAGGCTTGTGGGACATAGGTTAGTGCAGAAGTAGGGCACAAGTTGATGTTTTGTAGAACTTCAAAGATTCAACTTGCTAAAAGTAAGTTCTGCGGTAACTTTAACTGAACTTTAAATCAGACAAACGGAAGAGAAACGAATATTCCCCAAACCAGGCTCAATGCAGCCGAATTAACACGTCTGGGTGGATAAATGTCTTTTTATGTAGTCTGTTACAGTCATCATTTAATAGTGAGAGAAATACAGTATTACACACTTATCTATTATCTGTAACTGTGGCTCCAAAATGTTTAGTTAGTTTAGTGCATATTTAACACATACTGTATTTAATGTGTCAGTGTTTATTGCTGTTTTCTTATGTTTGAAAAAAAACCTTTAAACTTTTGGTGAAACACTGTAGATGGAAATCAACATATCTCGTGGGAACCATTTTAATGTATCCCAGGGTCCACTTTGGGATTCTCTGACCTCATTAACATCAAAATCATAAGATAGACTGAAACAGTAAAAGTCGAAACTACAGGCATGTGTTTCTCTCTGAATGACAGAACTGAATCTTTTGAAAAGTAGAGTGTAAAATAAAATGAGAATAAAAGTCTTGCTAAGACAGCAGTCATCTACCAGAGGGTTGGTTTAGTATGTACTGAGCAATAAAAACACGTCAACATTAACCACATAATGTTAGAAATTTGATCGTAACAACAAAATAATCACAGTCAGACTCTAAAGGGACTTCTCCGCAATATATCTTATTTATCTACTGTACATGTCTGCAAGGTCACAGCACTGTTCTCCCTCACTTTGAGCTTATTTCTGTGTTGTTTTCCATTTTTGATTTTACATATCATGTTAACACTAGCACCGTCGTCTCACAGCTAGAAGATCCCTGGTTCGCGTCCCGGTTAGGATGCCTGGGATCTTTCGGTGTGGAGTTTGCATCTTCTCCCTGTGCAGCGTTTTCACCGGGTATTCCGGCTTCCTCCCACAGTCCAAAAACATGCTGAGGTTAATTGATTATTCTAAATTGTCCGTAGGTGTGAATGAGAGTGTGCTTGGTTGTCTGTCTACATGTGTGGCCCTGTGATAGACTGGTGACCTGTCCAGGGTGTCCCCTGCCTTCGTCCGAGTTGGCTGGGATAGGCTCCAGCCCCCCTGCGACCCCACAGAGGATTAAGCGGTGTATAGATAATGGATGGAAGGATGAATAGTCACTGATTAGTCACAGTCTTGTTTTTATTCCCCACTACTACAGGGTTTTTTTGCGCCCTCTGCAGGACCCTTGCAGATATGACTGGTGGGCCTCAAATTCTCTCGAGCATGTTTACAGCTCATTATTATTCTATTATTATCAGAATATACGACACAACAACACTAGAAACAGCACTAACTGCACAAGGCCAGAGTTTACCTCCAAAGATGACCAGCCCGAAGCACCAGTCGGTGTTCCTGAGGGTGCACCCTCTGAGCAGCACCTTGTCGTTGTCCAGAGAGTACACCTGTTGGTCCACCGTCAGAGTCCCTTTGAATTTATCCAGACGGTTGTTGGGAGGCTCACATCGCACTTCGCCTGAGAGACACAGAGTTCAAGTTAACAGCTGACAAGGTTCAGATGAATAATGGGAAGTTTTTAGGCAACAAATCAGGTAGTACACTGTAAAAAAAAGAGAAAGGTTTTAACTGTAATTTTTTTGAAACCACTTAGATATCTTACAGATTTTCCCTGTCTTGTTAGATTACAGATAATATCTAATAAAATTACCATAACGTTAACCATAAAAAACTATCCCCTCCCCCCTAATCCCCACTCTCACCCTAACCGGTCGAGGCAGACGGCCACCTTGCCTGAGCCTGGTTCCGTCCGATAATATTAATTTATACTTAAGTAGATTCCCATCCTTTATGTTTACACAGTTATTAGGTTTAAATCCATCCATTAATATTAAATTAATAATTAATACTATTTCCAGCAGTGCTCTACATCACAGATAAAAAGTAAACTGCATTTGAAATTAAAATAAGAAATAAAGAAGAAACTTTTATTTGTCACAAATACATTTTTACCGTATTGTGAAATGTTTTCTTTGCATATCCCAGTTGGGGTCAGAGCGCAGGGTCAGACACATTACGGCGCCCCTGGAACAGGAAGGGTTAAGGGCCTTGCTCAAGGGCCCAACAATGGCCGCATTGGGGTTCAATCCTCTGACCTACTGATCAGTAACCCAGAGACTTAACCACTACCCCATTAACTTTACTAATCGCGAAATTCGGGAAATTGTCTTTTCGCATATCCCAGTTGGGGTCAGAGCGCAGGGTCAGACACATTACGGCGCCCCTGGAACAGGAAGGGTTAGGGGCCTTGCTCAAGGACACAACAATGGGGGTTCGATCCTCTGACTTTCTGATCTGTAGTCCAGAGACTTAACCGTTGCGCCACCACTGCCCTAAAAGTGAAATATGTTGTCCAACAACATCTCAACAAATCTTCTTTCTCTTTAATTTGTCCTTTCTGCCTTCAAAATGTTTAGGTGACCTATGTAGGCATATTGTTGGGTTTGTTTTTCTTTTGTCTGTGTTGTTATTTCCTACAGTGACACATGGTAAAGGATCGCACTTTTCTAAACCAGCCACATGTCGTTTCGTTCAGCTCCTCACCTTTGAAACCAGCCACCACCTCGATGCGGTCTCCCAGCTCTCCGGTTACAGTCAGGGCCTGCTTCACCTTCAGGTTGGTTTCTCTGGGGGAGACCGAGAGGACATGAGAAGGAAGCGACTGATGGGAAACACACACACTAACACACACACACACACACACACACACACATGTTGTTGCATCCACAACTAAACAACACAAACAAAAAGCCCTTTTTGATAAAAGC
>OMNN01079638.1:20239-33268 GCA_900302755.1 Chromis chromis | reverse complement strand
GACCTAACGACTTGCATAATGAGGCGAGGGGCAACACACACCCAGCAGACAAAACCTTCAATAGTGTTAATGGCTCCTGAAGAGTATAAAATCTGGAACTCCCAACCAGTCAGTTTAGAACTGATGAAGCCTCTTGGATGAGAGGTGAAACGTCTTCAAGCTAACTCAAGCAAGTCCAGATGCTACGATTGAAACTACAAGGATAACCATGACCTGGACGACTGAGAACCTTCACAGACATACTGTATTTATAAAGTTTTGACACTGAAATCCAACATTTTAAGAAATGTATAAAATGTATAAACACTGCTGTGAATTGCAGATATATACCATAAATAACAATGTGTTTTTAATTTAACTTTATATTCCACAACTGAGATTTACCAACTCTGATTAAGATTTATACGCCACTAAAAAACAGTAAACAATGAAAGATAAAGAACAAGGAAGGATGAAGGCAGTTACATTTTTGCACATTGGGAAAATGTACTCAAAGGCAGCAATTCATGAAAAAAATGCAGCCTATTAAATATATTTTAGAAACCATGGAAAAATAATTCCACTTACGTAAAGATGGCCTATTTTAGGACATGAGTGTAAAGTCAGTTGCTAGTCTAAGTGGAGCTTTGGGAACTGTTGTCTGAAAACTTTATGTGCGGTTCATAATGTCGGTTTTTTACACTAGTCTGCTGTTAATGATCATTCTTGGTTTGGGTTCCAAAATAAGCTTCAGATTTTTACAGTTTTTAGCCATATTTTAGGAAAACAGTACAATACTGTTAGAGTTTGGTTGTAATTTTATAGTGTAAGAGGATGTTATTGGGCTGTTCTGACTTTCAGAGTTTTGTTGGTACTTTTGTGGTGTACTTTTGTTTTGTGGTCTTTAGGTGTCATTTTTTAGAGTGGCGTGTCAGCAGTTTGAATTCTGTTTACAGGCAATAAGAGAATGCGAATTATTAGAGCTTTTAAAGAGGGTCCAGGTTGAGCAGCACTCCAAACAGGAGCATTATATAAAGTGCAGTAATCGCATTTCACACTTCTAAAAATACCGCAGCTATAGACTGATTGATAAACGGAGTTATGTAGTTTTCTTATAAGACTGAGTCACCGTTTCTTTATTCCAGGGTGAGAGAGAAAGAGGGAGGCGCAGCGTTGGTATTGTTATGGGAAATTATCCTGTCAGAGGGGGCGGGGCAAAGGGAGGTCAGATGATGATGATGAAGATGATGATGACGATGACTGAGCTGCTGTGTTATGTGAACGTCGATAGGAGCTTTCCTTTGGATGGGGTTGAGGGGGAGAAAGGGGGGAGAGAAAGGAGGGAGGGGGGGGTTTGTTTAAGAGGGAGGCGGTATCAGGAACGCACACAAACAGGGCCCCGCTGGTTCAAGTGAGGATAGGGACCGTCCTGAGCTGAACTCGGCGTTACAAATAGGAGCTGCGGCATTCCAAGTGGAGCAGAGTGGAGGTGCGCCACGCCGATGATAATATTAAGTAACAGAACAGCGCAGAGTGAGAACACACAGGGAGGCACAGCAAAGCGCTTCTTGGTGAACCGGACGAAACAATTACGCTTAAAGAGGGCGAGAGGATCCGTGCGCACCGGCGGACAACACTGATCAATCATCAGAGGTAAAATTATTTCACAAACAGACACTTCTCCCTAAATTATATGTTTTAATATACTCTACATTTTCAATAATACAGGTAGTATAAATTACAACATTGGTAACCGTTGTTTAGGTCTATAAGCTGTCATTTCAATTACGTTTACGCATTCTGTTCTGTTGTTACTCTAGCATTTTTTATCCTCATGTTATTGCTTATACTTTATTTTGAGATAAAAGCTGCTTTATATATAAAAAAAATGCCGTTTGACTAAAGTACACTGAAGTTGCAATTTGTTCAAAAAACAACTCAAAATTGCCTGTAAATGTTAATATAAGTGTGAAACTGCGGTGCTGATGCTGTGCGTAAAGAGTCAGGTCAGCTCCGACAGTTAAAGCAGCCGACTGGAGATCAGCATGTTCCTGTCAGACATGTGGGTCAGTGCTGATGAAGCAAGAACAACTCGCTTCATCAACAGTCCCAGCACAAAGCGATCATCAGTGACCTGATTCAGGCGTAATAAACACGACTAATTGATAAAAAAAAATGCGGAACAAGAGCAAAAAAAATAAATTGTCAGAAATGTGTAAAAACAAATGTAGGTTAAACTCTGATCATCACCTTGTAACTAGGTTTTATTTTTTCTTGTATTTAAAGGGGCTTCTGTGTGCTTAATGTAATGCCAAAAGTCTGCTCTGGCTGATCAGCTTGGTGTTTACAGCAGGCATTGTCTCATATTGAACATATAATGAGGCTTGCAAGGTTATGGTACAAGTTGCTCCCGTTTTATTGGAGAGATGTAATGGGGTTACATAATATTGTGTTGTAATGGCTCTTGCATAACCACTAATCCCTCTACTTCTCGCTGTCTGTTGCTTTCCTCACTAGGGGGCACTGTTGCTACATTCTCACCTCCCAGAGATCCTGCAGTGAGCTCTCAGCACCACACAGTGGTTACTCTCTACTCTGAGCAGCGAGGACAGAATCATTCAACTGCTGACAGGTGTGATGTATGAGGAGGAATCCCAGGAGATGAGAGGGCAGCAGGAAGAGGCTGTTCTCCATAGTATGGAGTCACCTGCAGCAGTGGCTTCCAGTGGAGGAGGAGGAGGAGGATCAGGGTCTCTGTCCTTCACAGATGAGGCTGTTTCCATCCTGACCTCGAGCAGCCTCCTGGCCCGATCCCTGCTGGGCCGCACCTCGGCCATCAAACGCAAAGAGAGCCCCAGTTCCAGCATCAGGCGCAAGCGCGAGTTCATCCCTGTTGACAAAAAGGATGATGGCTACTGGGACAAGAGGAGGAAGAACAACGAGGCAGCAAAACGCTCGCGAGAGAAGCGGCGTGTGAACGACATGGTCCTGGAGAGCCGAGTGCTGGCTCTGCTGGAGGAAAACGCTCGCCTCAGGGCGGAGCTGCTGGCTCTGAAGTTCCGCTTTGGCCTGGTGAAAGACCCCTCCAACACCCAGATTCTGCCCCTCACCACAGCTCCTCAGCACACCGCTCAAAGCTTGACTCCTCAATATTATCTCCACAGAGGGGAAAGCTCCTCAGCAGCACATCCCAACAACCAGCCAGGTCAGCTGAGCACCAGGGGCTCCAGGGATGCTGGTAACATGTCAGAGGATTCGGGGTTCTCAACACCCGGCGGGTCCAGTGTGGGCAGCCCGGTCTTCTTTGAAGACCGGCTTAGCGATCATGGAAAATTATCCCCACACAGAGCGGAGGAGCTGGGCTACGACCTGCATCACTCGCC
Organism: Chromis chromis; assembly: GCA_900302755.1. Taxonomy (NCBI): domain Eukaryota; kingdom Metazoa; phylum Chordata; class Actinopteri; family Pomacentridae; genus Chromis; species Chromis chromis. The sequence continues at coordinate 29,906 of OMNN01079638.1, read as the reverse complement.
TGCTGACATCCACCACGCTACAGGATTCAGCGAAGCGAGGCTGGATCAAGCAGAGGCGATGAAAAACCTTCCTCACAAGCTTCGTTTCAAGATACCCGGAAGTGGCGACGGGGGCGATGCTGCGGGGGATAGCGGCAGCGCCAAACGTAGCCCAGTGCTCTCTGCTGCGGGACGGGAAAGTCAGAGAGAGACCGTGAAAGGACTGAGCGGAGGCGAAGCAGGAGCAGGGCACTGTGCCGGCTCCTGGCTCCAGCAGCTGGAGGGGGAGGAGGGCAGGAGGGGGAGACAGTCCCCTCAGTACAACGTCTCGACTGCCAGCTACAGCCTCCAGTCTCCTCCCACACAAGGACAAAATGACGTCCAGTATCAGCATGAGAACACTTACCTGAAGTCACAGCTCAACTCTCTGAGTGAGGAGGTGTCTCAGCTGAAGAAGCTTTTCACAGAACAGCTCATGGCCAAAATCAACTAACGGACCAACGGCGTGAGTCAGTCAGTGTTTGCCAACGTCTAGACTTTTAAGTACAATGTTTTACTGTAAGAGAAGCTGCAAGTTCAGCACAAAAGCAGCAGTGCTGGCTGTGCATCATGAGGACTTTCACGTCTTGCTAACAATGTGTTGTTTTTATTTCCAATATTGTATATTATACTGTAATAAATGTCTTCAAACACTCATCTCATTACCTGCAGTCTAACAACTACTTAATCTCAGCTCTGATAAGTTTTTGCTCAGACAGTGAGTCTTATCTGTATTAGTGTTAAATGTATAATAGTTTCTCCGTTCCATACACTGTGACAACTACACAACATTCAACTGTTTACATCACATCATTGCAATGCAAAGCTGACACCCTTCAGAGACAACAGGTTCATGAAGCTACATTCAGTTCAACTGGGAGCGAGTCAGCCAGCTGTTAACAAGTGGTTGCAGTTCAGTAATTAGTGTGGTATGACTTACTGCAGAAGTTTCCCACTGCTGAGACAGGTCTGCTGGAAACCTGGAAACACAAGCAGAGACAGACAGTAAATAAAAACAGACAGTAAAAAACCTGAAGGCTTAAAGAAAGGTTGGCTCTGAATAAGGTCACTCACAAAAAACATGTGTTAGGTTGTTGTGTCACACAGTTATGTCAATGTTTAGGAAGAACACTGTACTGTTTTGGTGTATCTGTTCATGCTCAGTTTGAACATATTTTATTACTTTTCTGTTACCTGTACTGAGATGGTGACAAGAATTTAATGTTTGCTGTCTCTCTGTGCATTTTCATATTAAAAATAAATACATTTGACACATTCAGCAATATGGTGGTGAAGTAATCATTGCTTTAAATGGGAACTCCACCCAATAAAGACATGAAGTCATGAGGGCTTTCAGAGATTTTTTTTTTTTTTGCAGAAAGTGAGTTGTAAGGAAACATTTAGGGGTCTAATATGAGGCTCTTTTTACTTGCATCATGGGAATTGTAGTGTTTTTGTATCTTATCAGGGACTAAAAGTCAAGATAAACAGGCCTCTGCTTATTAACACCTTAACATTCACCCCATTTTTTACTTAAGAAGTCTAAATTTAGGAAGCATTTTAATAGATGGACTCTTATTTTGAAAACAGTGTGCAGCACAAAGGGATTCAATAAGTATGTGCCCCTACAGATGACCAAAAGGGTAAGAAGCTACAGTACAGCGCTCTACAAAGTAAGGAACATATGTTGCTCTGATATTAGTATCTTAAAATAGTTCAGATGGTTTTAACCACCATTTTGAGCTGTCAAAAGCTGACCCTAAATGGGAAGATTGCACCCAAAATACAGCAGCAGAAATTTCACTTTATTTGGGTCAGTGAGTTTTAAGTGGATAAATTACTGAAGTACCACATTTACCAGCAACACAACAAAGATTAACAGTTAAACATGCTGTTCTAAAGAGTAAACACATTAAACAAATAGATAAAGCATGACATTCAGTTCATTTGAGGCTTCCAATTATTGTCCTAATAAAAGATAGTGTGTTGGAGAATGAGAAAGAATTTAATGGGAAGGGTTGGGTTTGAGTGGCAGGTGCTCATAAATGCAGGCAGTGAGGAGTCGTGCATTTGGCAGATTTCACTCCCACAGTCTCTGCCGGCGGCAAGACAGGCTGACATCCAGACAGACAGGGACACTTAAGCACGCCTGCTATTACTCAACACTTCTATTAGAGACCTTCCAAACATGAGAGCTTTAATTATAACAGTTGGAGGAGAATTCATGCCCATGAAGGATGAGACGCATGAATTTGATGGGACCATCAGTCACATTCAGTCTATATAATAATCTGTTTGAGCGTGTTTTGTTGTCAGTGGACCGAGTCAGAGCTTAAATATAATTCGGCCAAAAATCTATCACCACTGTTGCAAAATCCTGCAGTTGTGATGTAAGTTGTGCTACTTTTCGTCAGCAGGGGGCAGCAAAGACAATAACTTTCAGCTGCTCTGTGTTCTGTGTTTTGTGTAACATCTATCACCATATATTAATCATACTAAAAAAATGACTGCAGTTTTTATTGTTCCTGCATGTGGGAAGTTAGTTCACATGGTGACGAGTGAAAATTCAGCAATATGCATTCAAGGGAAATGTGCGGGAACAGATGCTCTAATATGAAAAGGTTAATCAAATCAGTAGGGGGAAAATATTCAGCGCAATAAAAGGTGTCATTATTTTGTTGTGAGGAATCCGCTAATAATTTATTCAGCTTGGCATGTGTCATCATTGTTTTACACATTCCGTGCTGCTTGTCTGACAGCAGGATAACACACAAACTACCAGGCCAAATTTAATGAAACTTGGTGGGGAGGTGGAGCACAGCCAAAGAAAAGAAGAACCTGTTACATTTTCGTGTGGATCTGGATCATTTTCCTTAAAACCACAAGGAAGGGCATTGACCTTGGCGAAGAACTGCGCACTCTAAGTGCTCTTCTAGTTGCTACAGAGATGATGCTCTCTTCTGGTTATGCATAGCAAGGACTCACAATAGCATTTAATTACGTTGGAGGGAGGTGGGACAAAAATAGATACAGTATATTCTGCAATTCGGTGACCTGCGTATAACCCTTTGAAATGTGAACATTTTAAACAATGCTCTTGGCTACATTTCTTCCCCAAAACAGATGAGAAAATTTTTAACTGTGTAAACTGAAGAAGCCTGTGTGGAAAGGTAATAAAGTGGAGGTGCGGCAGACTCTGCAGGTGTGGAGCGCAGAGAATAAGGGAGTCTGATTTAATGAATGTACCGCAACATGCTGCTGTTACACTGCCGTCCTCACCCACATCCACGCAACCCCCCACAAAAACCCCCTCTTTTCCCTGATTCCGTTTCCCCCCATTTTTCCCAGTGAAAGGATAAAGCCTGTTGCTAGGCAGGCAGTGCGACAGTTGCCATGGGAACGCTTGCAGACATAGCTGGAAGTGGGGAAAACGTCGGGTTAGGGTGGGGATAAGGATGGGGTGCAAAAAGAGAGCGAGTGATGCGGAGACAGAGAGAGACAGGGAGAGAGAGAGTGTGTATTTTAATGGGGGGAGGGGGATCCAAGTTCACGGCCAATGCCTTTGCTCCTTTGGCGGCTGTTTGTCTCCTCCAGCTAAGGAAAGGAAACAAAGAGGTGCAAAGGAATGGTGAAGACAGATATAGCTTAAATTTCAGGCTCCACGTGCAGGGTTACCCTCCCATAATGTGCTGCAAGAAAAAAAAGAGCACAACACAAGAAATGGCTCCAATTTGTCTAGAAGCTGTCTAGAAGAACAATAAACAAAATCATCTATTTGCATAATTGAAACAGCACAAGAGCAAATAATTGCTCTATCAGGGGCGAGAAGTCCTTAACATCCTTCAAGGACACAAAACAACCCAATCATGCAGAGTAATTACAAACCCACAAATGTTACAATAACACCGTGAAATGCCGTACATCTTTGTGTAAAAGGATGCAGAGTGTACATGTTCTCTAAACATGTACACTCACACTTCAGCACAGCCTTTTTACGCTGCAAAGCAAAAGAAGAAAAAGAGCGCAGCCTTGAAGATAAAAGGAGATAATGAACACAGCAGAAGTCAGCCTGCAAGGCACCCATTCAAGCACTCTTTGCCAATTTAAATCAATCTGTGGATAATGTACTGTAGCGTACATTGAGTGAGACACTGAGCAGACCTTAAGCATCATTGTGTCTGGACCAGGATGCAGGGAGATGGATATCTGACACAGAGCAGCAATCACAACCCAAACTGCACCCAGAAAATGTACAGTCAACGTTGTACATGTGTGTGGAAATGCAATTTAGGTCCAAATGTTCAGGCACAAGCAAATTGGTCTCATCTGATACATTTGTTACCCTCCTGGAGTGAGTCTCTCTGATACAGTCCCTACTGAGCCACGCCAGCGTGATAGATAACCATTCAACTGTTTGAGCCCATTCAAAAGTCTACCCAGAGGATGGTGTTGAAATCAGACGAGCAAGATTAACAAAATAGCTTAACTCCCCTGCTCTTTGTGCGAGTCTCTTCCAGGCTTCGTGCCTGCCAGCATGACACACATTCCTGCTTGTGATCAAGATGAATCAAAACATGCGCTTCGATTACACAAGAGGAGCAGGTTTAACTAGCTTATTCAGCGCTGCGTGGAGGGAATAGATTCTGCATATTGCAATGATACAAAGGCAGATGCAGTGAATGCCAGACACGCTTCTTATTATAATTTTAAAAGTTTTTCCACTTGTGATGACAAACATGTGTGTGATTTCCTCTAGAGATCCAGAATCAGCTGACGACACGGACGTGAGTTTAAGTTTAACCTGTGTGATTTTACAGAGAGTTTGCTGATTGGTGAGGTGGGGCCTAGAGAGCAGAGAGGGATTCAGAGGTATAAACTCCCACTCATACTCGCATACACACACTCAGAGTTCTTGCATCGATATTCAGTGTAATCTGCACCTGATGATGGACTGATCTAAGTCTCACTGCTACATTTTTGGGGGTTGGAGCCACTGCACATTAGGGGTGAACAAATAATCAATATCCAATCAAAATCAAAACAAGGCATTTTAGCATTCACATTGTGCAGCATGTTTGACACAGGGTTTAAACTGCTGCATCAGTGGTTTGACAAATTCATGCCCTCCACCTAGTGTGACAGTCACACTTTTGATGGAATCTGACGTGGTAATGCTCTGTCACATGTTTTCAATCTGTACCACAGTGAATACTGGAACTGAAGCACAGCTTTAAAATCACAGTTAGATCTTTTCCCCAAATCATTCAGCTCTGTTTCACCGTTTCATTTTAATTAGGTAGGACATGAATCTGGGTCACTTGCAAATCCTTTGGTGGACAGTAACTAATTCAGCTTACTCAAGTACTGACAGAAATACATTTCTGAGATATGCTGCTTCTACAGCATTTGTCACACAGTTACAGGTTACTTGTTTTGCCACTTGAGGTGACCTGATAGCTGAGCGGTTAGCACACATACCACAAGGGTACATGCTGTCCCCAGCCAGCCAGACCCTTACTGCATATCATTTGATACTCTCTCTCCCCACATTAGCTGCCTATCTCTACTGCTGTTATCAAACTAAAGGCAATATGCCTAAAAGAATCATGTAATATGTGTGTATATATATATACACACACTATATTGCCAAAAGTATTGGCCCACCCCTCCAAATAATTGAATTCAGGTGTTCCAATCACTTCCATGGCCACAGGTGTATAAAATCCAGCCCCTAGGCATGCAGACTGCTTCTACAAACATTTGTGAAAGAATGGGTCGCTCTCAGGAGCTCAGTGAATTCAAGCGTGGTACTGTGATAGGTTGCCACCTGTGCAAAAAGTCCGTTCATGAAATTTCCTCCATACTAAATATTCCACGGTCAACCATTAGTGGTATTATAACAAAGTGGAAGCAATTGGGAACAACAGCAACTCAGCCACGAAGTGGTAGGCCACGTAAAATCACAGAGTCTGGGTTTGGCGGTTGCCAGGAGAACGGTACTTGCCTTATTGCATTGTGCCAAGTGTAAAGTTTGGTGGAGGGGGATTATGGTGTGGGTTTGTTTTTCAAGGGTTGGGTTTGGCCCCTTAGTTCCAGTGAAAGGAACTCTTAATGCTTCAGCATACTAAGACAACCCGATAGAACACCTTTGGGATGAATTAGAGCGGAGACTGAGAGCCAGGCCTTCTGGTCCAAAATCAGTGCCTGACCTCACAAATGTGCTTCTGGAAGAATGGTCAAAAATTCCCATAAACACACTCCTAAATGTTGTGGAAAGCCTTCCCAGAAGAGTTGAGGCTGTTATAGCTGCAAAGGGTGAGCCAACTCCATATTAAACCCTACGGAATAAGAATGGGACGCCATTAAAGTTCATGTGCGTGTAAAGGCAGATGTCCCAATACTTTTGGCAATATACTGTACGTGCTAACCCATTAATCTCGCTCCACAGTACAGTCATCTGGTCTTGGGGTCCGTACTGCAAAGCATGCAGGGGCGGTTTTGGCATCACATGTTTCTCACAAGAGGAACAAACTAAACCAACATAAGATATCTCAAAATTATACAAGCTAAACTCTACATAGTTGCTGCAGCCAAAGCAGGAAGGAAAGCTGGAAAATGCCAACTGCAAGAATGTATAAGTTAATAGACTCAATATCACTGCCCCATCATTAAGGCACAAGTAGATCTGGCTGATAATTACAATGTCTTTTCCATTAAATGTGTTCCTTAAATGTAGTCCTATGGTGTGTAAGACAATTTGAGTCTATTCTCTGCAACCCTGGCATTGCTTCTGCACATCCGCCTGGCTCTGTTTTCAGACTTTAGAGAATCTATCCTGTGATGGGAAGCTTCAACCATTCACAGAGCTTTTTCACCAATCAGATGAAATACTATAAATAGCAATAAAGTCCACAGTGAGAGCGGAGGATGTGGTGGTACAATGGAGGACTTTCACTTGGGAAGCTGGGGTTTGAGCCACAAATGAATGTTGACTTTCAGCTTGAAATGCATGTTTGTGTAGTGGGAGAGAGGGAAGAGCAGCAGGAGGAGGGGTGTATATTTTTTAAGCTGTGGCTTTTTTAAAAATAAAGTAGTTTCCATAGAGGTGCAGAACTTTATTTTGCAGTAAAAAATGAGCCCACAGTGAGTAAAAATGTGACAGGAGCAAAAAAACCATCCACAAACTGCTTGAGATTCAGGGGGTTAACCTTCACCAGATTTCAGCCTACTGCAGCTTTAAATGATCTTGGAAGGTGCAAGGCTTTAGTGCTTTATTAGTATTTGTTTGGGCATTATAATACTATAAAAAAATATACAGAAAAATAAAATGTATTTGGATTTTTTTTGGCCCTGCGATAGACTGGTGACTTGTCCAGGGTGTCCCCTGTCTTTGCTCGAGTCGGCTGGGATAGGCTCCAGCCCCCCCGTGACCCTACAGAGTATTAAGCGGTGTATAGATGATGGATGGATGGAATTTTTTGCAGCAAACCAGTAAAAAAATAAAGAAAGCCTGGAGGTCCACCCTCTAAAAACCTGTATCTCTCCTATCTAAGCTCATCAGGGAAAGAAAAGAGTTTAGACTCTAAAAACCAAATCCAGTGTCCAGTGTCCCAGAGGTCCATAGGATCCACTAGAAGAGAATTGACTGGGCAGTAGGTGGTGTTTTTATGCACATTGATTTGTTACCTCGAACATAACCTGTTCCAGAGCAGATTAGGTGTGCTGCATATGTTACCATGGTAATGTACCACAGTGTTGCGAGGAGAGGTGTAGGTTGCAGGAGAGGCATGTCGAGGACAAAGCATTACAGTGGCAAAAAAAAATAAAGTGGTGGAAAAATAGGAAGCCGTTTATTGGCAGTTTCCAAACACACAGCAGTCTCCAAAAGGAAAGACAATAACAAAAATAATAAGCAAAAAACGTCAACTTTCAAATAAATACTTACCCAAGCAATATCAGCTGGTACAGTGCTGAGGTGTGCTGCATTCAGAGCAGACCTCACTTCTCTCATATACTGGTATATATGGGGCACAGGACCCGCATTTCCAGTTCAAACTGGCCAATCAGGACAGAGCTCTACAATGGAGTTGACAGCAACGACACATGATTTTAAGATTCTTTCAGCGACAATTCACAGATACACACACAGTCATCAAAACTTTAACATAAACAACATATGTGCTTCCTTCTGTATTTACCTGAATTACTTTGAATTTCATCATACACCTTTTGTCCAATCAGATTTGAGACCCCACCTTCTAATCTAACACCCAAAAGAGTGAGGGCCCGTATTCACAAAGAATCCTAAGGCTAAAAGTAGCTCTTAGTGACGTCACTCTTAGAAAAATCTTAGAATTCCTCGGATTCTAAGATTTTTCTTAGAATTTTCCCTTGGTAAGATAAAAGTTATTCACAAAGCGTCTGAGGCCTTAAGAGAGCTCCTAAGGTGGAAAAATGTTAGGAGTAGTGAGGAGGACTTTTAAGACGCCTAAAAGTGTCTTAAACAGACAAGATGATGGAAAGACCGAGAGGAAGGAGAGATATTCTCCGTACGTTAAATGACAGCGATTTAATAACACGCTACCGGCTCGATCGTGCAGAGATAATGTTTGTGGTGGACCTCATCGGGGGTGAGCTTACTTGTCCCACCCAGCGCAGTAACGCAATAATGCCTGAGATGAAAGTCATCACAACATTGCGATACCTGGCCACGGGTAAAATGCACCAGTGTAGCAGTGATGACTTGGGTCTGTCACAACCCTCTGTCAGCAGAGTGACCAGTCAGACCATTACGGCGCCTCGTATCGTTCCGCGATTTGTTCGCTTTCCGCTGGATGCTCAATCTCCGCTCTTGCTTGGGAGTGCAGCTAGTACCAGCGCTTCTCTTCTCGTTGTTTTGGTCATTCTGCCAAATCAAACGCTTTTTATAAGGACAGCAGCATCACAGGAATGGCTGACAGCTGAGTCTGCGTCCACCATTAATATCAAATACATAAAGTAGTAAAGTTACCAGCAGGACAGTAAACATAACAATAAGCACATCAATATAATCGGCATGTGAATGAGGGACGTTCAAACATTTTGAAGCTGCGTCACAATTAATTTAATTTGGCTGAGTTTTATCATCATGACATAAAATTAATGTCACAATTACACATTTCTTAATACAGTCCAAGTTGTATGATCGGTTGGTTTTACTGTTCATTCATTACTAGGAGCCCTTTTTGTAACAACCAACACAACCACAGCTCCAACCACCAACCACAGCTCTTAGAAGACTGCGTCATACCTAGCAACGGGGTCAACCACACCTCCTCACTAAGATAAAAGTTTCTGTACCCTCCTTGCACAGAGTTGCTCTCAGGAACTTCCTGAATCACTCTTAAGCTAAGATTCCTTGCTAGGAATTTTTAGGCTAAGTTAGGAGCTCTCTTAAGCCTGGCTCACACTACAGGATTTTAAAAATCTTAAAAGATTTTGAAATCAGGTTGTATCACACACATAACGAGAATCTTCACAGATTATCTTATCTAAAATCTTCATTGCGCACTCACTACAAGATTTGAAAATAATGACCAGCACACACTACAGGATTTCATCAAGATTATCGGACCAGAGAGCGGATGTACGTCATTTCACAAGGAAGCGG